>CM053027.1:429635437-429732183 GCA_028564925.1 Lithobates sylvaticus
AAACACTAATACAATGTGCATTTTTAACCATTCAGTCAACGAAATTATCGATGGATGTAATGATGTACTATGGAAAAAGTCAGTACCCTTTGGCAAAAATAACCTTGTGTACACATTTTTTTAAAACTACTAGACAGCCTCCGTTATTGACTGTAACATTTTTGACCACTCCACCTTTCAAAAATTTCATTCAGTTGTAAGATGTCTGTTGGTTTTCTTGCATGAACTGCCCATTTCCAATCTCAACACAGCATTGCAATGGGATTCAGATCAGGGCGTTGACTAGGCACCATGTCAATTTTGTGTTTTTTCAATTTTACCTTCATTGGTTTAAATCAAGATTTAATGTTTGCCTGATCAAATATGTTGAAGAAAAAAAATATATACACACACATCAAAACCACCCATAACATTATGATTACCCACCTAATATTAAGTAGGTTCCCCTTATGCTGCCAAAACCGCCCTGAGGCATTGTGGCATGAACGCCACTAGGCCTCTGAAGGCATAGTTTGGTATATAGCACTATGCAGTCGGTAGCAGATCCTTTAGTCCTTTAAGATGCTTGATGGATTGAGATCTGGAGAATTTGGAGGCCAACTCAACACCTCAAACTCATGTTCCTCAAACCATTTCTGAACCATTTTTGCAGTGTGCCAGGGTGCATTATCCCGCTGAAAGAGGCCACTGCCATCAGAGAATATCGTTTCCATGAAGAGGTGTACTCTGTCACCAACAATGTTTAGGTAGGTGGTATGTGTCATAGTAACATCCCCATGAATGGCAGGTATTGCACTGCCTCCACTGGCTTGCCTTCTTCCCATACTGTACCCTGGTGCCATCTCTTCCCCAGGTAAGCGTTGCACACGCACACTGCCATCTGTGTGATCTTAAAGGAAATGTCATTCATGAGTCCAGGCCACCTTCTTCCATTGTTCCGTGGTCCCATTTTGATGCTCAGATGCCTATTGTAGGTGCTTTTGGCTGTGAATATGGGTCAGCAACAAACAGCGATACCCTTTTTTTTCCTGAGCCAGGAGGCTTAAAAGACTTGTGCAGTCTATGAAAATGCATGCACTGATGAGATTTGTGTCGTAAGCAAGAAACTTTGGAGTCTATATATAAAATGGGTATAGTAAAGCATCACCCCCTTTAAAATAATCACATTTGTTGCTTTGCAGCCTGAAATGAAGACACGACACAGTTTTTGTTTTATCCACCTGTTTTTACACACATTTCTTGTGTGCAACTTATAACATCTAAGTGAAAGATATAACACCAACATGTCAGAAAAAAAATAATTCAAAAACAATCACTGAGTTAGAAAAAGGATCACGCCCTCTTAAAATTGAAACTCAATCAGCTAATCACCTTCTCAATGGCACACAAAGCCATTTGACTTTCAACTGTTAACTGTGGTAATTTTGACTAGCTCAGCATGAAAAGATCTTTCCTGGAGCATTTCAGTCCCTGATAGTGCAAGTGAAGCAAACCATCAACTATGCGTGGCAGGGCACTGTCAAAAGATTTCTGGGATAAAGTTAGGGACAGGCACAAGTCAGGAGATGGATACAAAAAAATGTCAAAGACTTTATCAATGCCTAGATGCACAACAAAGTCTGTTAAGAAGTGGAAGGTATTTGGTACAACTCAGGACGTCGCTCCAAACTGGATGAAAAAGCCAGGAGGAAACTGGTCAGAGAAGTTGCCAAGAGGCCTACAGCAACTCTGAAGCAGTTTCAGGAATTCAACATTCTGCAAAAAGGTGGCTTGTATGGGAGGGTTGCAAGAAAAAAAGCCACTCCTAAATAAAGGCCACATATGGTCACCACTGAACTTTGCCAAAATGCACCTTGAAGATTCTGAGGCCACATGGAAAAAGGAGTTATGGTCAGTTGAGACTAAAATTGACTTATTTGGCCTTAACACCAAATAATATGTCTGGTGGAAATCCAATACAGCTCACCGTCTAAATAACACCATTCCTACAGTAAAGCAAGGAGGTGGTAATATCCCGTTATGGAGGTGTTTGCAGAACTTGAGCAGTTCTGCAAAGAACAGTGGGCAAATGTTGCAAAGTCTAGATGTGTCTGGGGGGGGGGGGATAGGACCACCATGTGTCTAACATCCCCTGCTCCATAGAAGAGACCGGCGGGTCCGATCAGGTCCTCCTGAAAAACTGACAGGTGGACCTGATCAGAAAGCCCATGTGAAACCAGCCTAAAGGCTGTAATTAAAGCAAGAGATGGTTCAACAAAATACTGACACAAAAGGGTGATCCCTTTTCCAACTCTGATTCTGTTTTGACTTTTTTTTTTTTTTTTTTCTAATGTAGTGGTGTTATATCTTTCACTTGGATGTTATTAAGTACAGAGTAAATACAGCTGGATAAAACAAAAACTGCCTGTCTTCATTTCAGGCTGCAAAGCAACAAAATGTGATTATTTTAAAGGAGGGTAATTATTTTCTATATCCACTGTACATGCAGTATTGTAGTCCCAAGGGTAGTCATTGCACTCTGTTTGAAGTAAAGAGGAATTCACAGATCTTGCAGCAGCCCTAAATCAAAACTGTGTTTTTGACAATGTTTCAATGAAGTTCAGTCCATCTTTCTCAAGATGCTGCAATGTGGAAGTAAATAGGCCATATAAACCCAAAGTCCCAACAACACTACCCCTTGTGATGACAGCACACAGTGTAAGAGTAAAAAGCCAAAATAAAGCTATACAGAAATAGCGCCTGCATAAATAAAAAAGGTCAACGCAGAAAAAGAAACAAAGCATATTATAAGCACTCACAAGATGACCACCGTTGCACATGAATAGCACCCTGCACAAGACAATGGATCCACAGATAACACTGACTGTGCACAAAGATAGTAACACACACACACACACACACACACACACACACACACACACACACACATACATATATGCGCGTACGTAACAGTTCTCCACGACCAGACAGAAGAAATCCAAGGTGTCTTTGGTGCCCGGTTTCATAGAGTAATAATGGGCAGAACAGTTAGTGGTATATATGCTCCCTGACTGGATGGGCATCTAGTTGATGGCTCTCTTTATACTTGTGCGTTCTCACCCTGATCTCCTTAGTAAACTATATGTGCTAATTGCTATGTTTTGTCATATTTTGCCATTTACAGTATGTGGTATATGTGATTGATTCTTCTGTGTGGTGTTCTGGGGGTCCAGACACTTTTTCTTTATTGAAAGCCTTACTGGTTTTCCATACCCGCTCCCTGTGTTAGGGATGGTATGTTATTTTTCCAGTGGTGGTTGTTTCCGTGTTCGCCACTATTTCTCCTCTGAAACTATTCATATATCTGAGTCCTCAGGTTTCTTGTGTCTGGTTGTGTACTGTTTTACATTACTTATCTGTGTGTATTTCTATCATTGTGTACTGTTGGTGTTTTCTAAAGGACCTCTTTCCTTGTCCTGTGTAGGTTGTTATTCACACTGTTACACCTGTACACTTTTGACACCTTGCATAGTGTTTTTTGTGTGACTATTTTGTGTGTGTGATCCCGCACTTCGGCCTGCACTGTTGTATGAATGATGTCTTTAAAAGGAACTCCACAGATGGAGGCAGGCGTGAGGACGTAGGGCGGGGATGCTGCACAGAGGGAGGGGCGGGACCTAGGGAATGACGGCCGGATGGAGCGGAGGAGGTGCACGCCGTGTTGCAATCGACGTGACACACGCGGATGAAGCCCAGGGTCACAGAGGAACGGAGGAATCGACGCTGCTAAGCGGGACATAGAGATACCTGCCGCAGACAATTACAGCGAAGCAGACCCCGCTCTCCCCCCGAATAGCTGCCCCTTCCCTTCCCACCCCTTACTGCAGGACTTGCAAGGCGTCTGTTAAACGGGAAGCGAAAGTGAAACCGCCGCAGCACCACACAAACGACGAGGAAGGGTAAGACCCCATGAGAAGGGGAGAATAACTATCCTCCTGGACGGGGTAAGTGGACACTTAGCATAAGAAATACTGACGCCGTGCATTATCCGGATGTCTGATGAAATGTGAAGTGCAGGTAAACTACAGTATTTATATCAGCAAAATAAATTTAAAAAAAAAGGGGGGATAAACAACACTGTCACTTGGAAGTAAAGGTGGATGCTGATCTGTGGACACCCCGGGGGAGATAGGAGAGGGAGAATCCCCCCCCCCCCTAGGATAGCGATAAAGAACAGTTTTACCCTATGGGGGGCTTACAGAGATCAAAGTAAAATACATTACCTGGAGCTATCCATCTCAGAATGCTCCCTGAAACAGCCAACTGACTACACACAAGGACAGAGGAGAGGGAGAGAACCCTGTTTTGACTCCCCCTGGTTCCAACCTTAGCATTTGAGGGTGTCAGCTCCCTTTTTCGGTTTTTCTTTTTTTTTCTTTTTTTTCCTCTCCCCTGCCTGTATGGGCTACTCTTTTTGCTGTTTTATTTTCCTGGTGATTGCTTTGCCTACCTTTTGATTGGAACATTTCATACAACTTTGTCTGAGAAAACAAAAAAAGTGTAATAACTGATCTTGGATTTCATATATTGAACACTCCCTCTAAACCTATTGGGGTACATGATGGTGTAAGGACTGATAGCGGGTCCTTTGTCTCCTACCTCCCCACCCCACGGTATAATACCCGGCAATTACAGAAAAGGGGAAGGTACTAACATAAACAAATAAATACCCTAGTATGACTGGTAGGGCCACTAAAGGAACAGAACCTAAAACCCCAAAAGAAAAAGCAAACACAAGCACAATTAAGCAATACTTGGTAAAGGGTCTGAGTCCAAAGAGCCCAGTCATGGAAAAACAAGGGACGAAACAGGGGAAAAAAGGAGGGGGACCAAAAAGAAGGAGGAAATCCCCGAGGCCTTGGGAGGAAATATTAGTACGCAAAGCGAACTTGACAGTAGCAGGATGGAGAATCAGAGGGAGAATACTCAAGTGCTAACTAAGATAATACTAGCAGAAATGCTGACGAAAATGGAAAATTCAATTAAAGGTGAAATAGTGGCACTACGAACGGACTTAACGCATGTGCTGACCCGAGTAGAGGAAGTGGAAAATAATACAGACAAACATACACATGAAATAGCTGATCTTAAAGATCAGCTTAAAATGATTAAAATAAATCAAAGGAGGACTCTGTATAAACTAGAAGAACAGGAAAACCAGAGTAGAAGGCAGAACCTCAGAATACGATCACTCCCAGAAGAGAATGGGGAAGACCTTATAAAGATCATAAAAGAACTATTCAATCCCCTACTAAACAAAACCCCAGATTGGGACTTGGAAATTGAAAGGCTACATAGAGTCAGGAAACCACAACATATACCAACAGACACCCCCAGAGATATCCTGATCAGATTCCAGAACTATAGAGAAAAAACAGAGATATGGACTAATCTGAGAGGAAAACCCCCCCCTGAAATTCAGGGGAATAGAGCTTCAAATTTTTATGGACCTGTCTCCGGAAACACTGGCTAGGAGGCGGATGCTTAGACCACTGTTAAACCAAATGCGTACAGATAACGTAAAGTATAGCTGGGGGTTTCCGGCTTGTCTGATAGGATACAAGGAGGGAAGATCGGCAAGGTTGAGGTTTCCGGAAGATCTAATGGAGTTTTGTAAAAATTTAGATTTACAACCAATAGAAATCCCAGAGTGGTTGGAAAGAGAAGGTCTGGGGTGAGAAGCAGGAGAGGGGAGGGGAGGGGATGGCCCTGAGAAGAATGCGATCCTTTGTTAGCAGGGAGGGTTTAAGGGTAGATTAGTGCTTGCACAAACAGTTGGCTTTGTAGACGGGGCGGGGGGAGCAAGTGTGGGAAAAAGGGGAGGGGAGAAACTGTGACCAGGGTGGAATCCGCTCTATCCGAGGGACCATTCTTACCCCCCCCCCCCCCCCCCCCCCGATAGCGGAGAGGGGTGGAATGGGGGAAGAGGTTCAAGCCCCACCTCTGAGAAGGAAGCCCAGAGGTGGAGAGGAATATTTCTGATCAACCAAGGGGCTGGAGGTCAGTATTGACCAGGGGAAGGGAAGAGGGGGGGGGGGATTGGGAGAGGGGAGGGGGGAGGGAGGGAGGGGGGAAGGTGTTGGGGGCGGGGAGGAAGGGAGGGTGGGAAGAGAAGATTAGGGGAAGGAAAAGGGGTTGTTTCCTAACAAAAATTAAAAAAAGGGACGTGCCTCTCCGTAAAAAAAATAAAAAAAACAAAAGAAAAGATCCAGATTAGGTTCTTAACATATAATGTCCGAGGTCTGAATAACCCTGCTAAAAGACACAAAATACTAACAGAGCTTAAACATTACCAGACAGACATAGTGTTTCTCCAGGAAACCCACCTCTTTCAGGGAGCTAATATAAAACTATACTCCAAAAAATTCCCCACTTGGGTATATGCAGACTCAACTACCAGGAAAGCCAAAGGAGTCGCGATAGGTTTCTCGGAGGGAATCCAGTTTAGAGAAGAGGAGAGAGCAGTGGACCCAGAAGGGCGGTTTCTCTTCTTACGTGGCCATATGAATGGGATACAAGTTACCTTAGCAAACATATATGTACCAAATAAAAATCCAATAGACTATGTGAAGAAAATGATACGTATGCTTGCCAATTTTGGACAGGGGATGATTATACTAGCTGGGGATTTGAACCTATGTATGAATCCAGAGGAGGATAGTACGTCTCGAGTGCGAGGGATGGGAAAGTTACCTTTAAAAAAATTGAATAAGACCTTCCACCAAAATCAATTGGTGGATGTGTGGCGAGCCATGAATCCAAAAACACGTGATTATACTTTCTTCTCCCCCGTACACGGGACGTACACACGTATCGATAATTTTTTTGTGGATCATAATACGTTATCTAGGGTTATGGACTCCCATATAGAAATATCTACTTTATCAGACCATGCACCAGTTATGATGATAATAGAAGAAATTAGTATATCAAAACCCCTCTCGAATTGGCGATTAAATGAAGCCCTGCTCTCTGAAAAGCAGGACATTGAAAAAATACAGGAAGAATTAAGTTTTTTTTTTGAAAATAATGAATCAGGCGATATTTCAGATGCAACATTATGGGAAACACATAAGGCATATATTAGGGGTATCTTTATTGCGATGGGTTCAGGGAAAATAAAAGAAAGAACAAAAAAAATCAAAAAGATCACCGAAGATATATATAGACTAGAGCAACTCCATAAGAAACCAGGGGGCCATCAGCAAGAGACATATCATAAACTTATAATGAAAAGAGAAGAATTAAAGGACATATTGACCCAAGATACAAAAAACGTTTTTAATGCGATTCAAAGAGAGAAATATGTAGGAGGTAATAAAATAGGAAAACATTTGGCTAAAACTTTGAAGAAGAAAAAAGCCAGGAACTATATTGAAAAAATTCGCAATGGGAAGGGTGATATAGTCTTTAAGTCCAACGAGATTGCAGAGGCCTTCCAGCACTATTATAAAACCCTGTATAATGTGAACAAAGAGAATATGGACCCGGGAAAAAAATAAAATAAAATTAGAGAATTTTTAAAGAACTCAAGACTCACCCAGATATCTATGGAAGACAAGTCAGATTTGGAAACACCTATCTCGGAAAGTGAGCTCCTCCAAGCTATGGCAGATACAAAATCAGGGAAAAGCCCAGGACCGGATGGTTTCCCGATCCTTTATCTTAAAAAATTCAATGAAATCCTGGTGCCTAGAATGTGCAAATATTTTAATGGACTGGGAGTAGAATATGGACTAAGTCGAGATGCTCAAAAGGCCCTAATAACCCTTATTCCCAAAGAAGGAAAAGATGATAGCTCCTGCTCAAGTTTTAGACCCATTTCCCTTCTTAATTTTGACACTAAGCTGTATGCAAAAATCCTCGCAAATAGATTAAAAAAACTTATGAATGATTTGATACATACAGATCAGGTAGGCTTTGTGGCCTCTAGAGAGGGACGGGATAATGGAATTAGAACCCTATTATTGTTACAAAAATTGAAGACAGAGGGGCCCCCAGGACTATTCCTGTCGATAGACGCCGAGAAGGCCTTCGACAGGGTAGACTGGGGGCTCATGATGGAAACGATGGAGTACATAGGTCTAGGCCCTAGGATGTTACAGAGAATTAGAGTTCTGTATGAAAAACCAACTGCAATAATAAAGATTAACAGAGACCATTCATCCCCCTTCTCTATGAGCAACGGGACGAGACAGGGATGTCCCCTGTCCCCGTTGCTGTTCGTTCTCTCACTGGAACCGTTATTAGCCACTGTCAGACGAGATGACAATATAAAAGGAATTAAAATAGAGGGACCGAACATAAAGTAGCAGCGTTCGCTGACGATTTACTATTTTATATGACGGAACCTAAAACATCAATGCCAAAATTACTTGAGGTCCTAAAAGCATATGGAGAGGTATCGAACTTTAAAATAAATATTAATAAGTCAGAAATTTTAAACATCAATATAGGGAAAAAAGAAGCCCTTTCGTTGCAGAGGGAATTTCAGTTCCCATGGAAGCAAAGGGGCTTAAAAGGAACTCCACAGAGGCATGGAAAAATTAAGATTCCCTTTAGCTAGCGAAGGAGCTTCTGTGTGTGCACCAAATTCAAGCAGCAAAATAAATGGCAGCAACTTGGATTCATTCATAAATAGCAAAAAGGAGGTACAATTGGACAGAGCAATGCATTGAACGATACAAAAATTCCCCAGCATGAGACCATGCATGCACAGATGAAGTTAATGCACCATAGATTATATGAAAAGATTGCTTATTTATAAATCTAAATAACATTTTAGGGTTTATTCAAATTACTTCATAATGCCCCCTCCTCACCAGGGGCTCTTGACTACTTGTGGTGCTTAGATCTATGATATGAAGTAACTCAAAGTACCACTTTATATCTTAGGCTTCATGTACACTTGACCATAATGTGCTGCGGGAAAACACAAAGCGAGGAAAAATCGCTCAGCGGTTTTATTTTGTTTACCTGAACGTGATTCTTCTGCGTTCAGGAGAGGGAGGTTGAACCTTCTCTAACCACAACTGCTCCTAAACTCTGCTGAAAGCCTTTGTGTACATGGACACACAGGCTTTTATGGAGCTGAGTTTAGGAGCTTTGGCAAAAAAATGTCAAAAGCTCCAACTCAAGTTTAGGAGCTGTAGTATACAATGAAGTCTTATGCCCTGTACAGACGACCAGTTTTGCTGTCGGAATAAACGCTAAAGGTTTTTTCGACCGAATTCCGCTCAAGCTGTCTTGCATACACACAGTCGCACCGAATTCTGACCGTCCAGAACGCGGTGACGTACAACATGTACGATGGGACTAGAAAACGGAAGTTCAATATCTTCCGTCTCGTACTTGCTTCAGAGCATGCGTGATTTTTGGTGCGTCAGAACTGCATAAAGACGAGCGCTTGAAATTTTTTCCGTCTGAAAAATTTAGAACATGTTCTCTATCTAATAAAGAAATGGGCGAGGATAGGATAGGGGATTGTTGCGGTACCAAGTATCAAAAGAGCACTCTTGGGTTTCAATAAAAAATAGTAATTTATTAATAGAAAAAATACATACATAAAAAATACCCACTTATGTGAAATATAAAGTGGGTTTCACATAAGTGGGTATTTTTTTATGTATGTATTTTTTCTATTAATAAATTACTATTTTTTATTGAAACGCAAGAGTGCTCTTTTGATACTTGGTACCGCAAAAATCCCCTATCCTATCCTCGCCCATTTCTCTATCAATTAATCCTGGGATGAGGTACCTTTCATAGTGAGACTTCCTAGCCTACCATCTCATGTTCTCTATCTAAGTCAGTCTAAATTTTCAACGGGACATACACACGGTCGGAATATCCGATGAAAAGCTCCCATCGGACTTGCTCTGTCAGAATGTCTGACCGTGTGTACACGGCATTAGAGATGTGAAACAATGGTATGCCAAATTGGTTTTCTGTTTCCGTTTAAAGATATTGGTGAGCCCCCATCCTGTCCCATTTCTTAAAGCAGAACTCCGGGCAAATTCTTTTCTTTTTTTTTCCATGTCGGTGTTGCTGATCTCCTACCTTCATAAAGTATGTCACCTATGTTCTTCTGAGCTCTGTAGTTCCTCTGCAATAGGCTGTTGAACTTGCTGTAAAAATGTTATTGACTGGTGACTTCTGCTTGTAAGACTGCTGGCTGCTAGTCCTCCCGTAACCTCAGCCAGCAGTCTTGCACACCCAGTTGTAGTCCTCTGAAAGCGAGCAGGGAGGAAGCAGACATGTAGTAGGTGGAGGGGGTCTCACAGCCCCGGTCTGTGCTGCCCATGGAAGAGGTGTCGTCCTCCTCTCTCCTCCTCCTGCCAGCAATCCGCTCCCTCCACTCCACCTCCAATCTGTCCCCGCTGCACCGCCCATCCGCCTGCTATCCCTGTGCAGAGCAGGAGATATTATCAGAAATTACTTGTATGACACAGCAGGGATCTTCCACTGTGTCAGGTATTGTATATGAGAACACCAATTGCCGATATCCCACCTCCTGCTGATATTGAAACAGTGCGCTATCAATCATAATAGAGGCGCAAGATCAGCATTCTTATATACAATACCTGACACAGCCAGAGATCCCCTCTGTGTCGTACAAGTAATTTCTGATGATAATCCTGACTCTACACTGGTGGTCCCTGACATTCGGTGGTCCCTGGTACATTGCACTGGTTTGCATTTATAAGGCTGTAACCTATCATACCGTGTGTTACTGAGTAGCATGGCTTGCTCGCTGCAGAATGAAGGGTGTGATTTGTGTTGAAGTGGGCAAGTTCACATTTACATGTACAAGCCTAGTGTACCCTCCCACATTCACTCCAATCCCAAGGATTCATGGGAAATGTAGGCTGAGAACAGTTAGAGAGAAGAGGATATGATGCAATCCCTGTTCTAACACCTCCTCCTTGCCAGAATACAGGCTGCATTTTTTGAATCACAGAACTGACTTCCTGAACATTAAATTAGCCATCGCTCTTAAATGGTAAGAAATTTCACAAATGTAATAACTGTTTTGTGTTTGGGGGTGTATTAATGAGGGATTTTTTTTTTTTTAAATCCCGGAGTTCTGATTTAATTTCCCCATCACAAAAAACGTGTCAGTGCCAAAATAAAGACCAAGGGAGATTGGTACCAGCTTTTTGGACCTACAAATCCAATCTCTCCACAGTTCCATATGCTGAGAAAGTGTTCAGGAGCAGAATTGATTGTATACACTACACACCAGTCCAGTGGTGTTTTTGGGTATATGTAACATCTGTCTACTTCAGCAGATCTTGAATCTCCATGACCCTATATACAGACCTTCATGTAGCTCCCGGTGTATTGACATGCAAATGCCTCTGCAGCTAAGATCATAGCATGGAAACAACAACACTCCTTACTCTGAAAAGTGCAACTGATTTATGAAATCAGGGAGTAAGTCGTACCCCTGATGGAGGTCAGACAACAAACGGTACCCAATGCATTGTTTGAGAAGTGTACCATCTACTCTGTAAGACATGTTCTATGAGGATGCTTCTTCCTAGAAGGCAAAGAGTTTCCAAATTCATCACCTATTGAAAAGGCTTCTAAACGGGAAGGGCACAGAGAAAGGATTACCCCCTTTCAGACCAAATTAAGATTTAATTTTACCACTTCAAAGAGCAATTGGCAAAGTGGTTAAAATCCCAACTGGACTCTTAAATCAGATACATACATTATTACTTGTTGTGTTTACAAATTAAATATGTTCAACGTCTTACATTTTGGTTTCTACTCCCCACAGATTTAAATAGAAAAGCTTGTCCCTTGCCAGCAGATGTAGAGTAGGCCCTTCCTTTCTGTAGGGAAGCAATGATCCCTTGTGCCCCCTATTAAAGAGAAAGTAAACCCGTTTTTTTTTTTCATATTATTATAGAACTAGTAGTTACCTACCTTGCACATTGAAATGTAATTAAAAACTGCTCCGCAATGACCGGTTTTTACTTTGATAAAGAATATATTCTTCCGGGAATCATCAGCTCCATCTTAACTAGTGTTTGCTGTGTCTTGTACGGACGTCATTTCCGCCCTTCCTTTGTTCCCCTGCAGAAATCTCGCACATGCGCAAACGCGTGTAATCCAAGCCTCTATCTCGATCGCCGTTACTACGCCAACCGAGCTACGCCGGTCATATCGGCCAATAGGTATGGACGTCTCTGTGATGCCATGGTTCCCTCCCCCTGTGTGATGTCTCATACAGTCACAAGGGAAGAACCAGGAAGCTGAGGAGGAAGGCACACTATCGCGAGGCTTCCATGCTATGCCGTTTATAGGGAAAATAAATGAGCCGTCATGCTAATACAGAATCGGCATATATAGCAGGCCGTGAATTAAACGATGGACTGCGCATGCGCCGGTGACGTCATCAAACATTGCAGGACGAATTGTGAGAATACTGTAACAGTAAGTGAAGTTTGACAGGCACTGATCAGTAGCCTTATCAATGTAGATTGCAATGAGCTAAAGTGTAACTTGAGGGTTTACAACCACTTTAAGTCAAAACTATAGCTCTACAATCAACAGTTTCATGCTCCACTCCAGAGCTTATTGCTCTGTACGGGGGTGTGTCTATCTTCCTCAAAAAAATATATTACTGCTTTCCCACAGAAAGCAAGGCTCCTACTCTGTTCCCAGATAGAAAGGATAACTTGCCAGAAATTTGTGGCAGTGTTGAATTGTAAGTCTGGTAACTTGCACATTTTCAATGGCAAGTTGTACACTTGAAGCACAAGTTCTAGTTGACACTTTTCCAATTTGAATAAAATTTGCGTGGCAAGTCTCTAGCAAGAGCAAAGTTGCAGCTGTGAGTGTACAGCAAGAGCTCTGCAAGTCTACAGCATGAAAATTCAGCCACAGTGGTGGGATTACTATTGCACAACATTACTGAAGCAGAAACAGCAGCAGACTTGCAGAATGTTTGCGAAGTTGATCTGGAGTCATGCAATGCGGACTGTAGCGAAATGTAAACAAAATATTGTCGCCAATAAAATATGCAGAAAAAAAAGACTCGACTTTCAATATCTTTATAAGACAGCGCAGTTTTTCTTTCCTTTTGCACTATTCACAGAAAAAAAAAGACTCCCCCCCCCCCCCCCCCAATCCATACCAGGCCCTCCGTTGCTTGAATATTGCATGGTCTATGAGTTCATGTCCTGTACTGTACGATTAAGATTAAAGGAATTTGAGTTACCTGTAAATTTCTTATCTTGAAGTACAGTATAAGACACAGGCCCCTCCCCCCTGCCTTGATAACTCCTTATAGCTTGCTAAAAAACTGGAGTCTTACGAAGCGGGTGGGATTATATAGGTTATGATGTGGCAAACGTTTTTGCTATAGACCAATCACCTAAAAGTAGCAGTATATTGGGGCTGTGAATTGTGAAATAGTTTTGTGCACGTTTAGCATTAGGTAGCTGTTTTTGGAAGAGGAACCACAACGGTTTATTTTTCATTTTTTCCTTAACCACTGTCATACAATCACTCTCCTATGCCATCGGGAAGCCCAGCACTGAAGCCAGCAGTTCTGGCAGCTGATTATAGAACTGTTTGGAGACCGAGACATCTCCGATCATCTCTATAGTCTAAGCCATTTTCATCCAGGGTGTCCAGGCATACTAGGGTGACTTGACAAAATACCTAACAATTTCTCAAATTGTATACAAGCCAGTGGGTGGGTCAAGCCTGCCTTTTAGTTACACAATGTCACATGTTTTATTGTGCATCATTACAATTACATCAGCGGTAGATAAGGAGGACGTCAGGTGCCTGCCTAGCATCCTTGTTTGTCCCTCTGTGTTAGCACTGGGGTCACATTAGCTGAGTGATAGAAAGTGAGGGCGAAGAGAAACTTTGAATACTTTAAAAGAATAAATCACCTCTAACGTTGAGTGTCCGATGTGTGTGGATGTTGCTGCATTATCTAAAACTATTAGGTTGCATTTTTTACATTTTAGGATGGGTTGGCTCGAATTTGTGCATAATTTTAAGGCCCCTTTCACACCGGGGCGTTTTTCATGCGGTGCAGCGCTAAAAATAGCGCCTGTTCACCGCATGAAAAAATCCGGCCCCTTTAACTCCAGTGTGAAAGCCGGCGGGCTTTCACACTGGAGCGGTGCGCTAGCAGGATGACAAAAAAAGTCCTGCTAGCAGCATCTTTGGAGCGGGATAGGAGCGGTGTGTTCACCGCTCCTATACCGCTCCTTCCCATTGATTAGAATGGGAGACCGCGGTAAAACCGCGGCAATACCGCCGCAAAGCGCCGGTACGGCGGCGCTCTGCGGGGGGTGTTTAACCCTTTTTCGGCCGCTCGCGGGGGGTAAAACCGCACCGCGAGCGGCCGAAAACCGCGGTGAAAACGACGGTAAAGCAGCGCTAAATATAGCGCTGCTTTACCGTCACCGCAGCTCACCGCCCCAGTGTGAAAGGGGCCTAAAGGGTGTCTTGACTGACAAAAGGTTGAGAAACACTAGTCTAGGAGATCAGAAGCAAATAACATTTTGTCACTTCTAGCTAGGGCAAATTTAAACAGTGCCATTTTTTTTTTTTTAAAGCATGAGATCAATGTTTTATTTTTATTTTTTATTTCCTGATTTCAAGGGTAGAGGAGAAATCTTGGGTCCTATAGACCCCAGATGTCTCCAGAAAGAGAACCTATCATGCTTTATTGCTATCATAAGTGATGTTTACATTTCTTGTGACACCAATAAAAGTGTTAAAATAAATAAATAAAGGGATAGTGTAAAAAAAAAAAATAATAATAATGTTTTTAACACACCTCCGACCCACGGTGCTCACGCATAAAGGCAGATGCATACGTGGGTCCTTCACGCATATGTAAACGGTGTTTGCACCACACATGTGAGGTATAGCTGTAAATGTTATAGCGAGAGAAAAAATTCTAGCTCTAGACCTCCTTTGTATCTCTAAACTGATAACCTGTAAAAATGTTTAAAGCGTCGCCTATACTGATTTTTAAGTATCGTAGTTTGTCACCATGGGTTATATATTGTGTTTTTTGATTTAAATCCATGCCCAAGTATGAAAAATAGGCTTCACGTATTTGTTCCAGACTACTGACTCACAAATGTGATGCTAGTATCAAGATTCACTTTAATGCTTATTTTAGGTGTTAAGTTACAGAGAGTAAAGACTTTCTGCATACTGTATAATTCTGTAGTGTACTTTATATATTTATTTAAAATAATGCAGGGCATTTTCTTTAGATCATTTCAATTCTACCTGAAAAATATAAACTCTGTGAGACTATCAACCACTTCAATACCGGACACTTTTACCTCCTTCCTGCCCAGGCCAGTTTACAGCACTGTCACACTTTGAATGACAATTGCGTGGTCATACAACACTGTACCCATATGAAATTTCTATAAAAAAATATGTTCACACTAATAGAGCTTTCGTTCTGTGGTATTTAAACACCACTGGGTTTTTCATTTTTTGCTAAATAAATGGGAAAAAAGGCCAACAATTTATTTTTTCATATCTGTTCTAACATTTTGCAAATAAACTTTCTTCATAAATTTAGGCCAACATGTATTCTGCTACATTTCTTTGGTGAAAATAACCCTATATTATATAGTCTGTAGGAAAGTTATAAAGTCCACAATATATATATATATATATATATATATATATATATATATATATATATATATATATATGAAAATTGATCAATCCTGATGTACTGATGGCCCATCTAATTTCTTGAGGCCTGAAAATGCCAGGACAGTACAAATACCCCCCAAATGACCCCTTTTTGCAAGGTGGACAGTACAAGGTACAGTATTTAGTAAGGCCCCTTTCACATGGGAGATCCGATCAGGTCCACCTGTCAGTTTTTCAGGCAGACCTGATCAGACCCTTCAGTCTCTGCTGTGGGGCGGCGGATATCTGCTTACACCCGCCGCCATCCGTTCCCGTTCGACAAATACAGACAAATGGTGGTCCTAGTCCCCATCAGTCTGGCAGATGGAATCAAAACGGACAGGTGACCCCATAGAGGAGAGCAGAACTGTGTCGGTGTCTGCTTGGCATAGTGGAGGAGACACCGCCCCGTCATCTGCCTGCTCAGCGAAGAGATCCCCCATGGAGCTGCGGATTCTGCTTCACGGAGGTGCCCATGTGAAAGTGGCCTAAGAGGCATGGTGAATTTTATGAAGTTGTAAATGGTCATACATCTTTGGAAAATAAAGAAATATAAAAATTATTTTTTTCAAAATGTTTTACATACTATCACCAGTGCAGTACAGCGTCATCATATAACTATTGTGGCGGTGATCAGGGACACTAACTTGTGACGGTATGTAAAAAAAAAAAAAAAATTACTATTGTGATTAGCTTTGATTGGCCACAGCTAATCATATGGCACAGATGGGCTGTAATTGGCATGAATCACAGAGCTCATTACAATGAATAGCATGAATCAAAGCCTTTCATTGTGTACAATTGTCATTGTGAAAAATGCAGTATTAATTGCAGTTAAAGTCCAGCTCCATCCAAAACGTATGGTGTTTCATTTTGGACATAATGGGGAAGAACCTCTGTTGTTTTCACTGCTGTCTGAAACCTCTTTGGGGAGATTTATTCTCACTTCCTGTACTGGTGACTGGACAGGAAGACCTGAATGGATGGGATATAAAGCAAACAGACACCAACCAAAGCACAGGTATTTAACTGAATGAGACAGGTTTAGAGCATTTTCTGTTCCAGTGACACCTGTTCTCTTTCATTTCTTGTCGTTATGTTTTTGGTACAGGAACTGAGAGAAATCTCGCTTTTGGAGACACAGAGCAACAGAAAAGTGACCTATTTGTGGCTGGAGTTGGGCTTTAACTGCTTAATGTCCAGCCTCCGCAGTTTTACTGTGGCAATGTGGCTCGATCCCGCGAATCGCTGTCATTGCACATTGGCTCGTTCACGTCGATTTGTGGGTGCGCGCGTGCCTACTGGCCAGCGGGGGAGCCAATCGGCAGGTGGGGCGGACTCGATGTCCGCCAGCTATCCCCGATCGTTCCTTGCAGTGACAGAACGGGGATCTGCCTGTGTAAACAAGGCAAATGTGAATTCTGACAGGGGAGATCACATAGATCCTGTCTTTATGCTATGCAGGAAGACGGATCTGTGTGTTTCCCCAGTCACACAGTCCCCCATACTGTTAGTAAACACACCCAGGGAACACATTTAACCCCTTGATCGCCCCTGATGTTAACCCCTTCCCTGCCAGTGTCATTAGTACAATAACAGTGCATATTTTTAGCACTGATTACTGTAATAATGTCACTGATTCCCCAAAAAGTGTCAAAAATGGCAGTTAGGTGTCCGATCTGTCCACCGTAATATCGTAGTCCTGCTAAAAATTACTGATCACCACCATTACTAGTAAAAAATAAATAAATAAAAATACCATAAACCTATCCCCTGTTTTGCAGACGCTATAACTTTTGCGCAAACCAATCAATAAATGCTTATTGCGATTTTTTTACCAAAAATATGTAGAAGAATATGTATTGGCCTAAACTGATGAAGAAAGTTTATTTTTATTTTATTTTTATTTTTTTTTGGGGGGATATATAAAAAATAGTTTTTTCAAAATGTACGCATTTTATTTGTCTATAGCGCAAAAAATAAAAACTGCAAAGGTGATCAAATACCAGCAAAAGAAAGCTCTATTTCTGGGGAAAAGGAAGTCAATTTTATTTGGGTACAGCGTCACACGATCGTGCAATTGTCAGTTATAGCGACGCAGTGCCGTATCCCAAAAATGGCCTGGTCATTGGGGGGGGGGAATCTTCCGGTCCTTAAGTGGTTAAGTTCATTCATAGTGTTAGAATGTTTAGAAATACTGCCATTTGATATTATATGCTCCATTAGACTTTGTAATGAAATTTAGTTAGTGCCTTGTACTTTCTCATGTCTAGGTATTGTGCTTGAGTCAGACAAGCTGCAGTCAAAAGAAATAATGTCCATGTATGGAATAATAAAGCGGACATATGCGTAGACTATGGACAATAACAAAAAAATGATACATTCCTAACAAGCAGTAAATAAGCTTTAAGACGAGTCATCCCTGACCTCTCTAGCTGCGTGTACTGTGAAGTAAATCATTCTCAAATATCACAACAAAGTTGGGTTTCATTTAGTTTAGACATTTGCAGGCACCTAGTGTTTGTTTACTTTGGAAAACTCACAGGCTGACAAGATTCTGCTCTCCGTGAGAAGAATGAAGCTGTGACTTCAAAACTGTTGTGAATTTATAACTTTCTCCACAATGCCTACAACTACAAAGGTGAATGAGTGTGGCTTTTTCTGCTTGTTCAAAATTTGTAAATCCTTTATTGTGAAAAGTCTGGGCACAGGCTTACTTTGTGGCACTGTGTAATGATTGGTGTGTGTGTGTGTTAACATGAATATAATGTGACCAGTTGGATCCAGCATAAACATAGATAATTAAATGCACTAAAAATAATTAATATTTAAAAAAAAAAATCGATTAAACCTTGAACGTTTCATCATTAAGAAAATAGTGACAAAGGTTCTCTTATGCAGTTAGTTATAAAACTGTACTTTAAGGTTTCTAAGCTTTCTTCTTGAATGCAAAATAAAGTGAATAAATGAAACTACTTTTCGTCTGTGTGATGTATTACCAGCCCAGCTGAGTGACCCAGGATTCACCACACATCTTTAGAACAATCACAATACTTAATCTTTCCCTGGTGGAAAAGACCAGATGAACTGTTCTTAAGCCGGTTATGGTTGTGTGGCCAAAAATGCCTTGTTGATGTCAGAGGAGAATGGGCTGTTTTGAGATAATAGAAAGGCAACAGTAACTCAAATATCCACTTGTTACAACCAAGGTATGCAGAATACCATCTGTGAACACACAACACATCAAATCTTGAAGCGGATGGGCTACAGCAGCAGAAGACCACACTGGGTGCCATTCCTGTCAAGTAAGAACAGGAAATTTCAATTCATACAGGCTCACCAAAATTGGACAATAGAAGATTGTAAAAACATTGCCTGGTCCAATGAGTCTCTATTTCAGCTGCGACATTCAGATGGTAGGGTCAGAGTTTGGCGTAAACAACATGAAAGCATGGATCCATCTTACCTTGTATCAATGGTACAGGCTGGTGGTGGTGTAATGGTGTTCATCCTGACTGATGCACTATATATGTTTGTGTTACCTACTCCTGACCCCTTCACTCTATACATTATGTTGTACATCACATAGTCCTGATCTAGGTGTCCATTGTCTCAACAGTTGCTGGTTTTAATGAAGACCTTCTTTAAGGTAGGCTCAGTTAGACAAAACATTTTGTGTGCATACAAGCATATATCCTGTACAAATCATTAGTAGGACCTCATCTGGAATATGCAATTAAGTTTTGGGCACCAATTCACAAAAAGAGGAACCAGAGAAAGTGCAGAGAATGGCAACCAAACTGATAAGAGGCATGGAGGAAAGATTAGAGGAACTGAATTTATTCTCTCTTGAGAAGAGGAGATTAAGGGGGGATATGATCAACATGTATACATACATAAGTGGTCCATATAGTGAGTTTGGTGTTGAGTTCAAGAGGACTACATCTGGAGGAAAATAGATTTAATTCCCAAATACGGAAAGGTTTCTTCACAGTAAGAGCCGTGACAATGTGGAATAGACTGCTTCAAGAGGTGGTTCTGGCAAGCTCATTAGATTGCTTTAAAAAAGGCCTGGATTATTCCCTAAAGGTACATAATATAACTGGATACTAACATTTAGGCTGCATTCACACCAGAGCGTTTTGTAGCTTGAAGCCTGAAGCTACAAAACGCTAGAGGGGGAAAAAATACATTATTCTCTATGGAGATGGTTCACATCTCCACTCCAAAACGCCTGAAGCTCAAACAAGTTCCGGACCCTTTTTTGTCGCGCGAATCGGGCAGATTTGGACGTTTTTATTCTTTTTACATTGGTGACCTTTTGCTCTGCACAAAATTCGCGGCAAAACGTGGTAAAAAACGCCACAAATCGCGGTAAAAAACGCCGCAAAAAAACGCCGCAATTCGCGCGATTTTCTGCCTGAAAAGCTACGCTCAGGTGTGAATGCAGCCTTATAGGTAAAGTTGATTCAGGGAAATCGGATTGCCTCTCAGGGGATCAGGAAGTAATTTTTTACCCTGCTGGAACAAATTGGATCAAGCTTTGCTCTGTTTTTTTTGTTTTTTTTGCCTCCCTCTGGATCAATTGTGAATATAGAATTGTATATTTTTTCTTTCCCTTTTATTGGTTGAACTAGGTGGACTTGTGTCTTTTTTTTAACCAGACTAACTATATATGTAATACATTTCTAATAAAGGATCTTTTGTCTTGAAGTTTATTTGTGTCTGTGAGAATGTCAGTTGTGGTATAGTAATTAGGGTTTTTTTTGTGGGTGCAATGACTGTAGTATATGTTTTCAGTATATACATCGCCTAGGCACAAATTCAGTTTAATTCCCCCCCTTTAAGCACTTTTACTGTTAGGCAAAATCTGGCCATTCCGATGGTACCCAGGTCTTTTATAATCCTAGTCATGCGCACGCTTTTTCACACTGTTTTGTCTTTTTAATTGTAAACTTTAGTTGTAAAGCCAGGTAGATTATTGTTATGAGTATTGTTTATGTTTTCATATTGTTTATACTGTTAAATATCAGTTTATAATAGGTTCCTGTCATATTTCAAGTTAAAAATGCTCTCTGTCAGTAAATGTTCTGTTTTGTCAGTAAAAAAAATGCCATGATGGGTATTGAATTACACTAAGGGATTTATTTACGAAAGGCAAATCCACTTTGCACTGCAAGTGCACTTTAACCTCTTGAGATCCGCGTTATAGCCGAAGGGCGCGCGCAGCGCGCTCTGTGATCAGCGAGTCTATGAGACTCACTGGATCACAGATCGGATTAAGGGGTCGACCCCGACCCCTTACCATGTGATCAGCTGTCAGCCAATGAAAAGAAGCCGATTACCGGCGGCAGTGCGAGGGACATCAGTCCCGATCACTGCAAGCTGATGCCAGCTCCTCAGTGCCCACCTGTGCCCCCTACAAGTGCCACCTAGCAGTAGGCAACAGTGCCGCCTACCAGTGCCACCCATCAGTGCCACCTGTCAGTGCCCACAGTGCCACCTGTCAGTGCCCACTATCAGTGCCACCCATCCGTGCCACCCATCAGGGCCCATCAGTGCCATCTTATCAGTGGCCATCAGTGCTGCCTTATCTGTGCCCATCAGTACCGACTTATCCATCCCCATCTGTGCCACCTTATCTGTGCCTATCAGTGGCGTCTTAACTGTGCCTATTAGTGCCCATCAGTGCAGCCTATCAGTGCCCACCAGTGCTGCCTCATCAGTGCATATCAATGAAGCAGAAAAATGACCTGTTTGCAAAATTTTATAAACCATTAAACATGAATTTTTTTTTCAGAATTTTCCATCTTTTTTTGTTTGTTTAGCAAAATATAAAAACCCCAGCTGTGATTAAATACCACCAAAAGAAAGCTCTATTTGTGGGGAAAAATGATAAACATGTCATTTGGGTACAGTGTTGTACGCACAATTGTCATTCAAAGTGCGTCAGCGTTGAAAATTGGTCTGGGCAGGAGGGTGGTTTAAGTGCCCAGTAAATGAGTGGAAGCTCTGATGATTTTATTATCCAATCATGTGAAAGCTAAAAAGCTGTTTTTTATTTTCCTTGCATGTCCCCCTCAGATCAGATCAGATCCCCCTCAGCGACTTTACTTCCAAGTGCACTTTCAGTGCAAAGTGTTTTTTTCTTTAGTAAATAACACCCTAAGGAAAACTGTGGAAGACTAGATTGGTCCTTTTGGGGAAAGTGCTAGTTAACCCACTTAAAATATAGGGGTCAAATGGTCTGGTGAGATCTCGCTGGTGTGGAGGGGGAGATATTTAACTGGTGGAAGCATGCTGTGAAAAGTTTTCTGGACTGGGTATAAGCATTCAGCATTTTAAAGGCCTGTGGCACTGAAAAGTTTATTTTCAGCACAGGCCATTGTTAATTATTTATGATCTCTTGTTTATTTATTTTTATCAATAAAAATAAAGTTTTTATTGAGCATGTATTGTACAAACAGTAATTTATTCAGTACATTGCACAAACCAACAAGGTAATACAAGAGGTGACATCAGTTAATTCAAAAAGAGGTACCAACATAAAGAGCTGTACTAGGGTTCAGAATACAGCGTTTTTCAACACTATTTTGGAATATCTCCCTTTGGGCACTTTTTCCATCAGCCCGGGAGACTTTAAGTGGACCCTGGAGTCGATGTTTGTGGGGAGCCAGACGTGAAGTTGCATAATTCCTATTTTTAACTATATGGATACTTATGTAGTGTCAATGAATTTAAAGTACGTGAATTATATCTGTGATAATGTTGAAGGTTTACTGTGGTGGTGGTGATATCAATTACTAACCATTTTGTATTCTGTAATTTCTCAGATGTAATTTTCTCTGTATGAACCCTGATGAAGGAAAGAATTTCTGAAATGCGTCGGTTCAGGGAGATCTTACAATATTTCATTGACGGTTTTTAATTGTATCCATATCTATGTCTATTTTGTACAAGTATTATACGTATTTATTTTTTGATATGTAATTTTCTTTGTAATAAAATTATACTTTTTTCATATATACTTTTTTCTTTATTGTAGTAGTGCCTATAAAATCCCACTAGGGGTATCCCCCTCTCTATTTTTTTCATGATTCATTGGGATGTGGCACACTCATGGCTAGTATTGTCTGTCAGACCCCTCTTCTAAACATAAAGAGAAATGTTACAGGAGAAAACATTTGACAAATTCCGTTCACATAAAAAAATATAAAAGTAGGCATATGAAAACAAAGAGGGAGAAAAAGAAAAACATTTACAAAACTGGATGCCCAATACCTTAGTATTGAAGCCTGGCAATCATGTATAGCTCTCAATCATCACCTTATAATTGGCTCCTTCTAAGAAACTAGGACCTAGATATGTTGGGCCATTTTTGGTTAAAAAGAAAATGAATACACTAGCCTATGAACTGAAACTTTCAGATTCATTCAGAATTCCTCCTCATAAACTTAATGAGGTTGATTTACCAAAACTGAAGGGGGCAAAATCTGGTGCAGCTCTTGTTAAAGCTTAATTGAACAAGCTGGAGTTAGAAGCTGATTGGCTACTATAGACAGCTGCACCAGATTTTACACTCTGCGGTTTTAGTAAATGAACCCCAATGTGTTGAATCCATTCTGTGATCGTGATTCAGGGCCTCCAAGAACTGTGATAAATTGAATCAATGGTGAAGACAAATTTGTAGCGGAGGGTATCTAAGATTGTCGGAAATTGAATGATCAAACCCAATATTTGATTAAGTGGAAAGGATCTGGGCCAGAGGAAAATTCTTGGGCCCTACTTCTCCTTTAAGTTTTATCTTCCTCTTTCTAATAAAATAGTGGAGTAATAATTTATTATTTACCATTTCAAAAGGGAGTCCAAATTCCAAATTAGTAGTATCGATGTTGCCACATTAATAGTAGGAAAGACTTTTTTATCTTTATCTAGGAAGATACAAAAACAATTACAAATTTAAAAATATATATATTTAAAAGAAATGTAAACAGTTATAAGAATCCGCTGGGCCCATGAAAATAAAGTCATCTAATTAATGAATGATCCATGCTAAAATAAAAAGGCTGGAAAAAACGCTGGTTAAAAAACGCTGGTAATAGCTTTTTGTAGTAGTGTTTTAGCAGCATTTTAGGAGGGTTTAGGAGCGTTGGTGTTTTATTAGCGTTTTTGCAGTAAAAGGGGAAAAAAAGCCAGAAAATAAAATAAAAAAGCTATTAACCTCCCTGGCGGTATGATTCTGTCTGGAATTTGGTGCTGAAAGCGGTACAATTATTTTGCATGGAAATTTGGCGTTTTTATATTGTAGGAATGCAATTCTTATGAATAACTCACTTAAATCTGTCCGAACCAGAGTCTAGTAGACATCCCGGGTATGATAAAGTTTGAAACACAAAATAATAAATTATAATATAATAAAAATATATATAAAAAATGATTCAATAATGTAATCAAATCAAAAACACTGAAATTTGCTCAGTTGCAGAATAGTCGCTGTCATTAAATTTATTGTTTGATGATAAATTGTGATTTTAATTTTTTATCGGTGTTTTCTAGCTGGTCTAAAACCACTTTTGACATAAAGGGACACTTTTTGGTTGCTATGGACAATCTCCAGTTTCCAGGCAGAAAAAAAATCTTTTTATTATATAAAATGACATGCAGGGCACTGGGCAGACCACTAGGGACAAAGGGATGTGTATTTTTTGTATACAGTACTGTAATCTGTAAGATTACAGTACTGTATGTGTGTTGTGTTTTTAAACTTTTTTAAATTTGGCGCCGATCTCCGCTCCCGTGCGTCGGAACGTCGCAGGGAACGGAGACCGACACTGTGTGAATCGAGCGAGCGGACGGCTCGCTCACACAGCGGGGAGACATCGCAGGATCCAGGGGAAAAGGTAAGTAACTTCCCCCCTGCATCCTGCACGCAAGCCCGAGCCTGGCTCGGGGTTACCGCCTAGGAGGTTAAGAGCGTTAAGCAGCGTTTCTGCTGGAAAAACGCTCCAAGAAACTCTAAAACTATTTTTTTTCTGCTCCTAGATGTTGAAGCTCAAGAAACGCTAATAGCCTAAAGTAGTGTGCATGGACTCATAGGATAAGACTATTTAGCTTCTAGGAGCAGAAAAAAAAATGCTAATAGCTTCTAGGAGCTTAAACAAATGCTATTGTGCATGGAGCCTTAAAGGTGAACCTGGCTCTACTGATTCAACAAAAGTGGCAAAAGCTTCAAAATAAAAAAGACTTTTCATCAAAGTAAAAGCTCAAGGAATTAAAGCACTGAGGATTAATTTGGAGTAATTTTGACTTTAGCTAGTAACGCATCATTCCATAGAAGCCTAATTTTTGCTAAGGTTTCTTCAAAGGGTGTACTGCATAACATGACAACCAATCTTCTATTTATTCATTGGACTTGTGTGCAAAATCTTAAATAGGGTCCTTTTCCTCAAGACTCTGTTACACCACTCTATGCTTTGGTTGCATAGACACTGGGTGCTTAGCAGCGTCCAATATGTATGCGGCCAGAGCTGGTGACACTGGATGCAAAACATCTGTGTTCAGGCTCGGGCAGAGGCACTCTTTGTATGTAACCACTTGTATCAGTGGTTATATGCGATCAGTGCCAGTGCTGGGCATTTTTTTGTTCCCAATAAATGCCTGTGCCCTTAATACCTTTAGACTACATACTATAACTTGGTTTTACTAGGTTTCATAAATGCCTTTTTATGGTTTGTAATTGTTTGTGGGGACTGATGAGGGAAAGTCTGGTTTTCCTTCACATCCAGTAGTGGACTTTTCCCCACTAATCTCCACAAACAATTCCAAATATTAAAAGGTATTTATTAAACAATATAATACTTGTTCAGCTATTTGTTGGCGCTGCACCTTCAGAAAGTGGGTTCAGTGCCAGCATATGCAGATCTAATTTAAACTGCAGCCGCAAGTGACAGGCATGGGTGCATGGGCTTTGCAGTGAGGAGAGCTAATCAAATCAGATCTCCAGTATGTGCACAGTAGGCCCCAGGGGCATAACTAGAAATCACAGTGCCCCATAGTGTTGCAGAATTGGGAATCGTGGCATACGAAATGGCGAGGTGGGAATAGGAATGTACAGCATGGTATATGGAACAAGGTGTTGCGTAGGAGGAAACATACAGTATGGTTTTCTAATTGAAGCTGTGCAGGAAAAGGAATGTACATCATAGCATACGTAAGGAGGCAAAGCAGAATAAGCACTTTTTTACACTAGCACACATGCTTAAAATGTAAAGCCCAATAACCGCTT
Source organism: Lithobates sylvaticus (assembly GCA_028564925.1). Taxonomy (NCBI): domain Eukaryota; kingdom Metazoa; phylum Chordata; class Amphibia; order Anura; family Ranidae; genus Lithobates; species Lithobates sylvaticus. The sequence continues at coordinate 429,661,464 of CM053027.1, forward strand.
AAAGAGGAGCTCCAATCTGCCCCCCAAAAATGAAGTCAGCAGCTACAAATACTGTAGCTGCTGACTTTTAATATAAAGACACTTACCTGCCCCTGGATCCAGTGATGTCCTCATCCGAGCCAATTCCTCAATCAGCTTTTGGTTCAGGTGCCGGCATCTTTACTAAGGAAAACCTGAGGTGAAGACTTGTGGCTTCACAGCTGGCTTCCAACCACGCATTTGCGAGTCCTGAAGTCTTCTGAAACCTGTGATGTGAGAGGGAGGGGGGGCGAACTTCCGCTTGGATCACGGCGATACGGCTTGAAGTGAGGGAGCAGATACCTGTCAAAATAAGGTACCCCCCCCCCCCCCCCCCCCACACCCCCCCCCCCCCCCCCCCCCCCAAGAAAATGTGAAAAATGCAAAGGAGGAGGGAGGGGAAGGCGTTAGAGCAGAACTTTAATATATACTATACATTATTTTACTATAGACTATACATTACTTTATTCTCTGTAGTTTTTCAGTATTACTTTATTTGGTACATTTTCTAAAAGACATCTGTCAGCCAATTACATGTCTTCTTAATACTAATATCTTCTACCACTAATACATGATGGTTTAGCATTATGGAAGAATCTTTTTCACTAAGGGGTTAATGCAAATATCTGAACAAGAGACATTAATAAATAAGGTTGATCAATAACCCAGATATATTTGAACAAAATTAACAGACACTGTGGTCAATTCACCAAAGCAATGTATTGGATAGGATGAAAAGTAAGGGGAAAACAATACAAGGAACAGACGGTCTGGCTGAAAAACATAATTTGACAGCTCACCTAAACATTGGTTAAGCAGTTATACTGAGTCACCATACCCAATTAACACCTAAATCAGCTTGGGCCCCCGGGAGAGGTGTGGCAGCTCACCCGATTGCTGATGTCATTTGTAAACATAGAAACTAACAGAGGAAGTCCTCCACTACTCACTTCCTCACCGCGCTCTGAAATAAATGTCATCTGTCAGGTGAAAGGAATGGAAGATTTCCTCGTCAGACTTCTATGTTTACATATGACATTGATGATCAGGTGAACTGTCAAATCCTGTATGGACCCCACACTGATGGAAGTCTGAATAGGGTTGGGTCACCCAGTGTAAAGCCCCGTACACACGATCGGACCTGAATGACAGGCTGTTGTCGGTAAATCCGACCATGTGTATGCTCCATCGGATAATTGTTGTCTGACTTTCCACCAACAAATGTAGGATAGCAGGTTTTCAAATTTGTGTTTTGTTTTGTGTTGTTGGATTTTCCGAGCGTGTGCACATAAGTCCATCGGACAAAAGTCCAAAGTACAAACACACATGTTCGGAAGCAAGGACGCGCCATAAGCGGTTGGCCTTGTAAACTAGCGTTCGTAATGGAGAATTAACATTTGTGACGTGGCAAATTACGAAATCTCCAAATGCAGCGCATATTCTCTTCTTCTTTAATGGGATAATAATGAAGCTGCTTTGCTGGTGATACTGATAGAGATATTGCAAACAAATTTTCAAAGGCCTTTTTTTTCTAGTGATATCAAGAATAATATTATTATGCTTTTTTTTTTTTTTTTATTTGGGCAAGTTTCCACAACACCATTATCCCGTAGTTTTTAAGATCAAAGACACAACTATGTTGGTGTCCCCTGTTAGTTTTGCATTGTATTTTTTAAAATGTAACTGCCTACTCCCAAACTGTCATTTGAAGAAAAACACATAGCCAAGTATTATTCTCCACAATTTTTTTATTGTGCATTAAAAAAATTAAATTAGACATGCTATCTACCAATAGATCTTAACCAAAAAGTGCATTCCATGCATCCAAAAATATAGGAAATATACCAAATTAAATCATTATTCTACCAAAAAAATAATGTCAAAGCAATAACTCCAAGGCCAATACTAAATAACACGTTATCTCTTCCGCAACATGTATGGTTGACGAACGGCCGTTCAGAAACAAACTGAAAAGTGCGAACTGAAAAGCGCGAACTGAAAAGCGCGAACTGAAAAGCGTGAAATGAAAAGCGCGAAATGAAAAGTGCGAAATGAAAAGTGCGAATCAACACTCACCAAACTTCTATTAACACGAAATTAGCAGAAGGAGCCCAAAGGGTGGTGCTAAAGAGCTGAAAAAACACGTAGTACGTCTAGTACGTCACTACGTTCGTAATTGTTGGCCAACAATTGTGTGGCCATGTGTATGCAAGACAAGTTTGGGCCAACGCCCTTCGGACAAAATTCCACGGTTTTGTTAGCCAACAATCCGATCGTGTGTACGAGGCTTAACCGTTCAATTATCTAGAAATGACCAAGCTGCAACTCAAGGCGTTATACGACGCCAAACAGAAGTGTAAAAAATATGTTTTTTTTTCTTTTTACTATCTGAGTTTTCTTTTTACTATTTTGATTCTTATACTTAATATTGCAGCTATTTAGACTAATGCCCTGTACACACGATCGGCAATTCCGACAACAAAATCCATCTGATTGCAACATCTTTTAGTATGCTAAAGTGTCAGACAAGGCTGTGTTCTAGCCTGTACAGTGTACCGAAAGTCTTATGATCCAGATAACACACACACACCTGATGCTGCACAATATTGCCTGCAGCCACTGTAAAACAACTGACATTTATCCGAGTTTCTGTGCAGTAGCTCACAGATTTAATTTCCTTATCCTCCTTTAAGCAACCCTTGGACTGTGCTGTCTGGACAGTAGAGGAGATCCTCTGATACTCAAATATTTCCAACAAGTTGGAGGAGGAGAGATGCACTGTGCACATTTAATAAATAGCTAGTGCTGAGCCTTAGCCAAGTGTTGGGACATTAAAAGAAAAGAGTACACCTTCAACTCCTTCCCAGTCTCCGAAGGATACAGCCTCCACTCCATCATCACCCTGTATCCTGAACACCATGGGTATGTAGTCCTGTCCTCTTATTACCAGTGTGAGAGCAGATGTTATGCCCCGTACACACGATCAGAAATTCTGCCAGCAAAAGACCTATGAGAGCTTTTGGTCAGAAAATGCGACCGTGTGTATGCTCCATCTGACTTTTGCTGGCGGAATTTCGGCCAGCAAAAGATTGAGAGCATGTTCTCAATTTTTCAGACAGAAAAAGTTTCTATCGGAAATTCTAATCGTCTGTGGCAATTCCGACGTGCAAAATTCGGACGCATGCTCGGAACCAATTTGAAGCATTGAACTTCATTTTCGCGGCTCGCCGTAGTGTTGTATGTTACCGCGTTCTTGGCGGTCGGAATTTGGTGTGACCGTGTGTAGGCAACACAAGCTTGAGCGGAATTCCGTCTGAAAAACCATCCAAGGCTTTTCCGATGAGAATTCCAATCGTGTGTACGCGGCATTAGAGAACACGCCAGAGAAATAATGAATACTGATTACTGGGTACATTGTATAGGAACGAAAAGTGAAAACTGCTGTAATATACTGAGATCACATCTAATACTAGCTGCTAAAAAGTAGTTTTTTTTGTTGCATACAGTCTAATATTACATCATGTTTATTAGAACCTGCGTTCTTGGACATGTGTTGATGGCATCAGTTTGAGACAATTCAGAATTAATTGACAGATGCAGTTGACCTTCTTCTGACCAGCACTTGACCGGATTCAAGCGAGCCCATTCAAAGCCCATCAACACGGCCCCTTACAATGATTATTAACAATAATGATTTTGGTACAGAAAACTATTATATATATACGGTATATATATATATATATATATATATCCATTTGAGCCCAGGAAGATTTTTACCCCCCTTCATGACAAGGCCATTTATTGCTATTCAACCCTGCGCTACTTTAACTGTTAATTGCGCCGTCATGCAACCCAAACAAAATGTATATAATTTATTTCACACTTATAGAGGTTTCTGTTCTTGTTTTTTTTTTTTTTTTTTTTGGGGGGGGGGTTGATATAAAAGAAAAAAATGTGGAAAAATGTGGGGAACAAAAAAAATATTTTTTACTTTATAAATGAAAAAAAATTGGAAAAATTGGGGGAAAAAAAAAATATTTTATTACTGCATACAGTGCCTTGAAAAAGTATTCATACCCCTTGAAATTTTCCACATTTTGTAATTTTACAACCAAAAACGTAAATGTATTTTAGTGGGATTTTATGTGATAGACCAACACAAAGTGGCACATAATTGTGAAGTGGAAGGAAAATGATAAATGGTTTTCACATTTTTTTTTTTACAAATAAATATGTGAAAAGTGTGGGTGCATTTGTATTCAGCCCCCCTGAGTCAATACTTTGTAGAACCACCTTTCACTGGAATTACAGCTGCAAGTCTTTTTTGGGATGTCTCTACCAGCTTTGCACATCTAGAGAGTGACATTTTTGCCATTCTTCTTTGCAAAATAGCTCAAGCTCTGTCAGATTGGATGGAGAGTGTCTGTGAACAGCAATTTTTCAAGTCTTGCCACAGATTCTAAACCATTCCATTGGATTTAGGTCTGAACTTTGATTGGGCCATTCTCAAGTCTTTTGCAGACTCTATGCCCCCGTACACACGGTCGGACAATTCCAACGGACAAAGTTCCACGCATGCTTGGAATCCAAGCAGAAGAGCCGCACTGGCTATTGAACTTAATTTTTCTCGATTCGTCGTACGTGTTGTACGTCACTGCGTTGTTGACGTTCGGAATTTCTGACAAGATTTGTGTGACCGTGTGTATGTAATAAAAGTTTGAGCCAACATCCGTCAGAAAAAACACATGGATTTTGTTGTTGGAATGTCCGATCGTGTGTACGGGACATAACAGGTTTTCTTCTAAGATTTCCCTGTGGCTCCATCCATCTTCCCATCAACTCTGACATGCTTCCCTGTCCCTGCTAAAGAAAATCCCCACAATATTATGCTGCTACCACCATGTTTCACGGTGGGGATGGTGTGCTCAGGGTGATGTGCAGTTTTAGTTTTCTGCCACACATAGCGTTTTGCTTTTAGGCCAAAAAGTTCAATTTTGGTCTCATCTAACCAGAGTACCTTCTTCCACATGTTTGCTGTGTCCCCTACATGGCTTCTCACAAACTGCAAACGGGACTTCTTATGGCTTTCTTTCAACAATGCCTTTCTTCTTGTCACTCTTCCATAAAGGCCAGATTTGTGGAGTGCACGACTAATAGTTGTCCTGTGGACAGATTCTCCCACCTGAGCTGTGGATCTCTGCAGCTCCTCCAGAGTTACCATGGGCCTCTTGGCTGCTTCTCTGATTAATGCTCTCCTTGCCCGGCCTGTCAGTTTAGGTGGACAGCCATGTCTTGGTAGGTTTGCAGTTGTGCCATACTCTTTCCATTTTCGGATGATGGATTGAACAGTGCTCCGTGAGATGTTCAGTACTTGGGATATTTTTTTATAACCTAACCCTGCTTCAAAACCTTTCCACAACTTTATCTCTGACCTGTCTGGTGTGTTCCTTGGCCTTCATGATGCTGTTTGTTCACTAAGGTTCTCTAACAAACCTCTGAGGGCTTCACAGAACAGCTGTATTTATACTGAGATTAAATTACACACAGGTGACTCTATTTACTAATTAGGTGACTTCTGATTTTAGTTAGGGGTATCAGAGTAAAGGGGGCTGAATACAAATGCACGCCACACTTTTCAGATATTTATTTTTAATAAATGTTGAAAAGCATTTATCGTTTTCCTTCCACTTCACAATTATGTGCCACTTTGTGTTGGTCTATCACATAAAATCCCAATAAAATACATTTACGTTTTTGGTTGTAACATGACAAAATGTGGAAAATGTCAAGGGGTATGAATACTTTTTTAAGCACTGTACTGAATTTTTCATTTTTTTTTATACTACTAATGGTGGTGAACAGCAACTTTATAACAGGACTGCGATACTGCAGCGGTCAATCTGACTCTGAAGAAGGCAGCAACATACGGGTACGCCGCTTTGCCTACAGTAGCCACTCGCCCACAGTACATCGCGGGCAGGCGGCAAGTTTGTGTATATGTATATATATATATATATATATATATATATATATATATATATACACACACACACACTCACCAGGCACTTTATTAGGTACACCTTGCTAGTACCGGGTTGGACCCCTTTTTGCTTTTAGAACTGACTTCATTTTTCGTGGCATAGATTCAACAAGGTGTTGGAAACATTCCTCAGAGATTTTGGTCCAAATTGACATGATAGCATCACGCAGTTGCTGCAGATTTGTCGGCTGCACATCCATGATGCGAATCTCCCGTTCCACCACATCCCAAAGGTGGATTGCGATCTAGAGACTGTGGAGGCCATTGGAGTACAGTGACCTCATTGTCATGTTCAAGAAACCAGTGGTGAGATGATCTGAGCTTTGTGACATGGTGCATTATCCTGCTGGAAGTTGTCCTCAGAAGATGATACACTGTAGTCCCAAAGGAATGGACATGGTCAGCAATACTCTGGTAGGCCATGGCATTTATACAATGCTCAATTGGTATTAAGGGGCCCAAAGTGTGCCAAGAAAATATCCCCCCCCACACACACACACACACACCATTACACCACCACCCCCAGCTTGAACCATTGATACAAGGTAAGATGGATCCATGCTTTCATGTTGTTTATGCCAAATTCTGACCCTACCATCTGAATGTCGCAGCTGAAATCAAGCCTCCTCAGACCAGGCAATGTTTTTCTAATCTTCTATTGTCCAATTTTGGTGAGCCTGTGCGAATTGTAGCCTCCGTTTCTTGTTCTTAGCTGACAGGAGTGGCACCCGGTGTGATCTTCTGCTGCTGTAGCCCATCTGCTTCAAGGTTCGATGTGTTGTGCATTCAGAGATGGTATTCTGCATACCAAGGTTGTAATGAGTGGTTATTTGAGTTACTGTTATCTTTCTATCATCTCAAACCAGTCTGCCCATTGTACTCTGACATCAACAAGGCATTTTTGTCCACACAACTGCCGCTCACTGGATATTTTCTCTTTTTCGGACCATTCTCTGTAAACCCTAAAGATGGTTGTGCATTAAAATTCCAGTAGATCAGCAGTTTTTGAAATACTCAGAACAGCCTGTCTGTCACCAACAACCATGCCACATTCAAAGTCACTTAAATCCCCTTTCTTCCCCATTCTTAAGCTTGGTTTCAACTTCGTCTTCACCACATCTAGATGCCTAAATGCACTGAGTTGCTGCCATGTGATTGGCTGATTAGCAATTTGTGTTACCAAGCAATTGAATAGGTGTACCTAATAAAGTGGCCAGTGAGTGTATATATTATATACATTTCTATGTCTTTTTGTCTAAAACTGTTAAATGAACATGCTACCTTAACTAATAGACAAGCAAACTTTTGTGTGCAACAAAAATGAAGCATGCGTATAAGCAACTGTTTTTCTACAAGACCACAAATATAAATGAATAACTCCTTGGAGCATAAACCTTTCGTCTAACGGCCTGGTATAATGGTGATGGTCATAGGCGTGCCTGGGCACACCCTAATCGCCTTGTGTGGTGCATATTCCCCCCTGTTTAGACCACTGATATTTCACCAAATAAAAAAAATTTAAAAATAAAATCTTAAAAAATAATAAAAATAAAAATACTGACACTGTCCATTGCCTTACTGACACCTATCTCTGTCCTTATGACACCGTCCACTGCTCTACTGACACCATCAGTACATATACACATGCACACACATGCATACGTGTTTGAGCTTTGGGGTGCACACCCTAATGCAAAAGGCTGCGCACACCTATGGTGCTGGTGCTTCATTGACAATCTCCAATTATCCTGGTACAGAAGAACACAGCGAGGTGGTGCCATTGTTAGTGTTCATTAATCACTATAAGCTAGACTCATATAAACCCTGCCCTTCTTCCTTATGAATATATGGTGACCCCATGTACAGTATATGGGTAAGTGTAGGGCACCACCAGCTGGCAAAACAATTTTGTTTCCATCTTGATAAGCCAAAAGCCCAGTATGCATATACCGTATATTGGGTACTCAGCCAATGAACATGGCGCCAGCTGCTGATAGTTGACTGCTCTTAAGGCCCCTTTCACACGGGCGGACCGTATGTCCGTTTTTCATCCATCTGTTTTTTGATGAAAAACGGACATACATGCATGTCTATGGGATAGCGGGTGTCAGCGGATGAGCATCCTCTGACACCCGCTATTGTCCGCCTTCGCTATTGTCCGATTCTGCAGACTGAGGAAAACCCTATTTTTTCATCCGTCTGCAGAGCGGATTGGATGAACACGGACAGACGGTCCGTGTTCATCCGATCCCCCATAGAGGAGAGCGGAGATCTGACAGGGCAGTCCCTGCACAGTGTGAAGGGACCGCCCTGTCATCAGCCGGCTCAGCGGGGATCAGCTGTGCGATCCCCGCTGAGCAGCGGATCTTCACGGGGCGGATCAATACGGATCCGTCCCATGTGAAAGTGTCTATGATTGGCCTTCTTCGTGTTAATAGTACAACAAAAAGTCATTAACCTCCCATCCCCCGTAATCTTGGTGCACTAGGCCCCAGTCTCAAAGGCCTTCCCAAACCAGTATGTGGCTGCCTTGCCTCCTAACAACGTTCCCGTTGGAGCAAGCAAAGAGTAATCCAAAGTCCATAAAGGATTGTCTCCAAAGCATATGAAACCTATAAAGGTGTAGGAACCAAATGGTTATGTAAAATAAATATAAATCAGTGAAAAGAATATAATGAAAACTATTTCATTTAGATTGCCCAGTTATACACTATATTACCAAAAGTACTGGGACGCCTGCCTTTACATGCACATGAACTTTAATGACATCCCAGCCTTAGTCCATAGGGTTCAATATTAAGTTGGCCCACCCTTTTCAGCTATAACAGATTCAACTGTTCTGGGAAGGCTGTCCACAAGGTTTATGAGTGTATCTCTGGGAATGTTCGACCATTCTTCCAGAAGCGCATATGTGTGATTAGGCAGTGATGTGGGACGAGAATGTCTGGCTCACAGTCTACGCTATAATTCATCCCAATGTCTTCATGGACCCTGCTTTGTGTACTGGTGTGCAGTCATGTTGGAACAGGAAGGGGCCATCCCCAAACTGTTCCAACAAAGTTGGGAGCATGAAATTTGGTATGCTGACGCCTTAGGAGTTCCCTTCACTGGAACTAAGGAGCCAAGCCCAACCCCTGAAAAACAACCCCATACCATAATTCCTCCCTCCACCAAATGATTTGGACCAGTGCACAAAGCAAGGTTCAAACATTCTCATAGACACACTCCTAAACCTCCTGAAGAGTTGAAGATGTTATAGCTGCAAAGGGTGGGCCAACTCAATATTGAACCGTAAGGACTAAGACTGGGATGCCATTAAAGTTCATGTGCGTGTAAAGGCAGGTGTCCCAGTACTTTTGGTAATATAGTGTATGTGCTGTATTCCAAACAATTCAACTTAGCTCCTGCCTAAGACGGAACTTATAATATGATGTCCCTTCCATACAGAGACACACTCATGCTGGGTGAGTGCCAATAAACCGACATTATATATTTTTACAGTACGGTAGTAAACCAGACAAGCACCAGGGGATTATAGAGTCTATATGTATGCAGCTTCCATAGTGGGATCTAGCTACTCCTTAGATCAAAGACACATCTTGCCTATGGTCTGTTACTATCTACATAAACTAGCACTGCAAAATGACCACTGTTATTGCTTATTTTAGAAATGGGTTTTATTGCCATTAGTGACAGAACAAAGATTAGATAAACAATGAGCAACTATGCTCATAAACAATCTGCAATCTGCTTAAAATGTGTTTACTGCACATAATTGAAACTCAAAGTACATTTGATTAGACTTCTAAAAGATAACACAGCTGTGATAGATAGGGAGAGTGCAGGTAAAGTGCTCACATATGAGTGATGTGATCTCCATCTTGTGAAGCTGACCAGAGATAAATGTTTTAAATTTCATTGCAATGTACCCAATCTACAGTGCTCCTTTCATCCATCACTTCTCTAATCACATCTACAGTTCCAATTTACATATTTACTGTCCACATTCCAGTTTTAGGGTTCATGTACATGGACATGCAGTATGTATATGCCTAGCAGAAATTTCCTAGTGCTTCCCTGTGCCCAGGGAGCCCGAGGTACCACATACAGCCTGCCATGCATGTGAATAGCTGTATGCAGACGTAGTCTTGTAAACCCTGATGCTTCTTTGCATCGGTGTTGACCTACGTATTCACATCTTATGTATTTCCCAAAACATCCCTGATCAGGAAATGCATTGGATGCAAATTCATGGGTAAGCGCTAATGCAAAGAAAAATGTAGGTGTTTACATGAATGTGGCCTTGTAAAGCCATTTACTTGTCTGGCAGCATGTGGCACCTATAGCTCCCTAGGCACAGGAAATGTAAACTAAATTGCCTATGCACTGATCAGCATATTGTAATATGACCACCCACCCAAACATTATGACCACCCACCCAAACATTATGACCACCCACCCAAACATTATGACCATCCACCCAAACATTATGACCACCCACCCAAACATTATGACCAGCCACCCAATATTGAGTAGGTCCCCCATTTGCTGCCAAAACAGCCCTAACCCATTGATGGATGGTCTCCACTAGACCTCTGAAGGCATGCTGTGGTATCTGGCACCAAGCAGATCTGTTAAGCCTCCACCAGCTTACCTTTTTTCCTATAGTGCAACTCGGTGCCGTTTCTTCCCCAGGTAAGCAACGCACACTTATCCAGTCATCCACATGATGTAAAAGCAAATGGGATTCATCAGACCAGGCCACCTTATTCCATTGCTCTGTGATCCAGTTTTGATGTTCAGGTGCCCATTGTAGACACTTTTGGCTGTGGACACAGGTCAGCATGGGCACCCTGATCTGTCAGCGGCTACACAGCCACATACACAACAAACTGCAATGCGCTGTGTGTTCTGACACCTTTCTATCGGAACCAGCATTACCCTTTTCAGCAATTTGAGCTACTGTAGCTCTTTTACTGGATCAGACTACATGGGCCAGCCAGCCTTCTCTCCCCATTTGCATCACAGCAGTAGTGGGGGAGCAACAGGAGTCAGAGTGTAGCCCAATTCTAGAAAGGAATTCTGGTGTACAGGTTGTTCTATGCAAGATAAAAAGCTATGTCCATCTGTGCAAGGGAGATAGAAGCATGGTGGGTGTAATGCAAGATGAAATGGTGGGCGCCAGACACTTTTAGAATGCAAAGAGATTTATTGTCTCTTGAACAGAACTGGGGGAGAGAGATTTAGGGACAGGACACCCTTAAGTAAATGCATTGATAATTAGCAGACTCAGAGGCTTCTATAGAAAGACAACTATACAGGTGAAGGCTTTCCAGCCGGACACCACTTCTGTATAGGTAGGACCGCTGTCTCCTATGGCAACAATCTTGTAGTAGTTACTAATGGCAATTATATTCAACTATCTGAAACACAAACAGTTTTCCGCTTACTCCACAATCACTCACTGTGGATCTTCACTCAATGAACTCCCAGTCTTTCACTAGACTTCGTATCCAATAGCTACAGGATCCCCTCAGCTCTTTCACTGCTAGCACTCAGTATCTTTCTCAAGCGTTACCCCCGCTTCTCTGCTGGGTCCCTGGCTTGGCACTCACTGATGCTCCACACGTGTCACCTCTGCTGTCCCACTGGGTCCCTGACTTGGCACTTGCTGAGGTTTTCCCACTTCTTCACCGTCCCCGGCTGATGAGAAGTCTGCTCTGGTACTGTCCTCAGCTTACTCACAGTGTTCTCCAGGAACAAGGTGAATGGTCCCTTAATGGCGAAAGCTTCCCCTTCTACCTCCGACCACAGCTTCTAGACCACCTGCTCCTTGAGTTCTTGAAAAATATTAGCTGACTCTTTGTCATCATACTGGAACTTTGAAGGTAACAATGAGACTCCTCTATTAATCTGTACGCACTAACTGGATACCATGTAACTGTACTTCCCTGATGATTAAGCACAGTTTGCTTCAATAATGCTACATATGCATCTGTGTACCTGTTTGTTTGTTTGTTTGTTTATTTGTATGTAAACAATAAAATTATATCTTTAGGCCCCTTTCACAGGGACGATCCGTTCAGGTCCGCCAGTTTTTTAGGTGGACCTGAACGGACACTCAATAGAGGTCTATGGAGGGACGGATGTCAGCAGTGACATGTCTGCTGACATCCGACTTGCTCCGATCCGAAAAAGTGTGACAGAGGAAAAAAATATTTTTCCATCCGTCTGCGTATCGGATCAGGTGACGATGGACTCTATGGTCTGTCTTCATCCGATCCCCCATAGGAGAGAGCGGCGCTTTGACAGGTCCGTCCCTGCGGATCCCCGCTGAGCAAAGCGGGCTCCGTACACGGACACGTCCATGTGAAAGAGCCCCTAAAAAAAAAAAGTTATTTTAGCTCTACTGTCCTTTCTATGCTAGTCAGCAGCATCCTCAGAAAAGGTACATTTTGTGTTGAAGCACTACCCATATTTAAACCCTCTAATGCTGGGCCTTTGTCTTGAACCACAGCATCACTCATAAAGATAGCAGAGCATTTGATATTTCACTTCCAAATCTATTGATCCTTAGAAATCCTTTGCTTTTACCAGGTTTCTAGTGTTTTTTAGATAGCGAAGGGGAAAAATGCTTTTAACATATGGACTGAAGAGGATTCTAAGATCCCATTTCAAATTTGATCCAAACTTAAGGTTTTTATTGATGTTTTATCCCATCAATAAAGATATGAAGGTGTGCATGTGTGTGTGTGTCTAAAGGGGGGGGGGGGGGGGGGTACCTGTTTCTTTGCATTTGCCCTAGGAGATTTTTCCTCACTTCCTGAGGTGTCATTGGAGAAAACCCTGTAGCGTGTATGCAGACAGCAATAAAAAGCTGTCAGAGGTTCTAACCCTCCCCCAATACCTCTCCCTTACCCCACCTTTCCCCATAAACAGTCATGACCTCTGTCATAATGTACTCTTTCTTATTAATGGCAGTAAATAGAGTTCTCTTAGTAATAGTTATATTCATAATCTGAAAATATTTAATATCATGCACATTTACAACAAATACTTAAAGGGTAACTCTACTTTTGTGGTGAAAAAAAAATAGCAAAAAAAGAAAAAATAATATAGTGTGTACAATTGCGATACAAATCATATTGTAATTTTATTAAAAATTACCTTTCCTTTTCAATCTGCAGCCCTGTCATTTTTTTATAAATGCAATGCAATGTGTATACATGGATGTGTACTTACCACCCCCCCCCCCCATCATTTCCTGCTTCTGTGATGATGGGCTCACCAATTTTTATCAGAAGTCTGCCTAAGATATAAGTCAGATTTCAGGCATCCCCTGCAACAAAAATGTCATTTTTGGTGAGATATTTCCAATAGGAACACGTCTTAAGGGATGCAGGCCCAGCAGCTTTCCTTATTAGTGCTCTGCAGCTGCCACAGCTGACTGATAATTATGAGGCCCAGAGGCACTGGCCCAGACTAACACACAGTGATTTCTTCAGAATAACAAAAGTTTGGAATCTGCAACAAAGGTTGTTACTGTATAATCCTTGCATCTACATAGATCACCCAGAGGGGAATGTTTTTTTTTTTTTTTTCTCAACAATAGCGGAGTTACGCTTTAATGTTAGAAGATATGCACATATGGCCGATTTTGCTTTCTATAACCAATCTTCTTTTTCCTACACAGGGAAGGGTGAAAAATCTTCGGTAAGTACTTTACCAATCATCATCTTTTTTTTTAAATCAGAAAAAGGTTTTATTGAACCCCAATCATCATCTTTAACAAACACCAAATGTAATTCAGATTGCTTAATTCAGGGCAGAAACACACTTTTGCGATAAGGTGCATTGTAGTAATGGGCACATCAATGCACATGTTACCATATTGTACGGTCATTTTGAATGGCACTCCAATGCACTAAGGCGACACAGCTTGGATGCACGTGTATTGTAGTGCACCACAATGCACAGTAATGTACTAATGTGTTGGAAAATGGTTGCATGTCCATTTTTTGTTTCTGTGCCCTTAATGCAAAGCACATTAACAAAGAAGTGTTAATGGACCCTCAAACTGACATAAATTCAACTTACTGATTTGTTTTAATAAATGTTAGTTACTGTTTACAGACTGTAAAGGCAAAGTGTGTCATACATTATAATTATTAATGGGGGTCTGAAATACTGATTATCTGACACTTTATTGTTCATCAACATTTTCAACATGATTATGCTATAATATTCTGAACTGAAATCACTTTTTAAAGATGTTATTAGACCATAGATTTCTTTATTTTTCTCCAGCCGAGTTGCTTTGGCTATCCAATAAGCATCTTCTTTATTGTCGTCAATGAATTCTGCGAACGATTCTCCTACTATGGAATGCGAGGTATGTTATTTCATATCATCAGACAAATTCACTCTTTTATTTTGCACTGTATATATGTTGGCTTTAAGCGTAGCTAGAGAATTCTGGAAAACAACAGAGGCTAAGATGTTGTAAAAAGGTTATTTAGTAGTGCACGGTTTATCTCAGAATCATTTGTATCTTGTCAGAATGGGACAATAAAGGAAACCAAGTCATAATGGCAGATGTTGACAGGTGTTCACCCACCTCATATTTACCAGTAAGTTGTGCTGGAACAATTCAGGACAAAGTAACAAGTGCACATAATATATATCCCACAACCTTCTGAGATTAGAAAGAGGGTCAGCTTTTAGAACAAAGTATTTAGGCAAAGGTCAAGCATGTGGCTCCTAAATTATTAATATGTTTCCTTTATACTGGTTTTTAAAAAATGCAATTGCACTGAGTTTGAATTAAAAGTTAAGCATTGAGAGCTATGCCTAATAGCTTTAGTTCACCCCCAGTTCTTAAAATTGCCTTCTGTTCACGCCCTTACCAGCCTGTTTGCCCGATAGTGGTAAAGGGAAATACCTGGTAGTTCTGAGTATGGGGGAGCATTTCCTCTCCTTACTTGATATATCACTGGGTACTTGAGAAGCCAGTTGCCAGGTCCTGTATTATACAAATCAGTTTTATGGCTGGTCAGGTAAGTATATCGAGTGTGGGGCTTTATATAATCTGACACTTTGACAAAAAGTACAGGTTCCCTTCAAAGATAGTTAGGTAAAGTCAATAAAATGCATAGATAATATTGATGTGATCACTTAACTTTTATATCTTACTTGCAGCGGTGCTGGTACTTTATTTTAAATACTTTCTACAATGGGACAATAACCTTGCCACTGTGGTTTATCATACCTTTGTTGCTGTATGCTACCTGACCCCTATACTCGGTGCTATTGTTGCTGACTCTTGGTTGGGAAAATTCAAGTAAGTGCCTATATAATGATATGGATGTTCACAATTCACTATATTTATTTTACCTAAATGGATTAGTTATATTTTTAAGCTTTATTTTCTCTTTAGAAAGATACAAAATGTTAAGCCTTCATTTCATAGTTTACAAATCTATTACTGTATGAATATTAAACAGATCATAATATATGAATCTTTGCATTCATGGATATGTTTTCTTTACATATAGGACCATCATCTACCTGTCCATTGTTTACGCTATAGGCCAGGTCGTTATGTCTGTAAGTGCCATTCATGATCTAACTGATGGGAACAGAGATGGAACCCCAGACAACTTAACTGTTCACGTGTAAGTTATTTGACCCTACCGGCATATAAGGCTTGTTAATATTGCTAGTCATGTCTATATTATTTTCAGTGTGTTGAAGAACAGTGCATAGTTGTTTTTTTTTTCATTTTTGGTTTGGCCTAAGGCCTATATTTTAGGCTGAACAAATAGGCAAGTTATATCATCAAGTGAGAGATAGATAACAAAATAATGAAAAATGTTACTTGGAGTGACACACTTAATATGGTGGCATAATGATGTCAGATTACTTTAAGGCTTCATTTACACTAGAAGTATGTATGTGCAATTTTTGCGGCATGTAAAATGATGGTGCTTCTTTTTATCTCAGTTTATATGTATTACACTATTTCAGTTTATGTTCATTTTTATGTTTTTTTTTTTACATCAGATTACTTCATACATTTAAATGTGCTTGCATAAGTTTACAAGTTTACAACAAAATACAGTAACAAACAAAATACACATATTGCTTCTTTGTACATTGCAGGAACAGGTTGTTAACCATTTTGATAGCACCATTAATTTATATTAGACTTATTTTGGTCTACTGCACTGTACCATAGCTATATGCTCTTAGAGTTAGTTTGGCCTAAAGTAGAAGAAAGTGAACTTTCAAAGCTCCATGTCCATATTTCTCAACCAAAGGCAATGAGTGATAAATTAAAAGAGCAGGAAAGAATATACAGTTAGACATCTAGGAAGCCTTGCTAACCACCGTGTCTTTTTTTTGATACAGCCAAACATGATTTTATCAGGATAAGTTTCTAATTTTTTTGTTATTATTTTAATGCATTGGAGGACAAGTTGGTCTAACCATGTATTGTCCTAAACCTAATAGGCCACGCAGTACTGTGATAAGTTTGCAAAGCGTGAAAGCATTTTCGATTCTATGTACATTACCAGGACAGAAAAATATTAAACAATGCATGTGGTATTTATAGAAGAAAAATTTATGAGCGTATTGTTTAACTGGTCTAAAGAATTATATTTTGTATTTCTGTAGTGCATTATCAATGATTGGCCTCATCCTAATTGCTTTTGGCACTGGAGGGATTAAGCCCTGTGTGGCGGCCTTTGGAGGAGACCAGTTTGAGGAAAGCCAAGTATGTTGAAAAATTGATTTTAATTCCTTCTATATATTCTAAATCAAATAGAACCCTGTATTCATGTTTTCATGGGATTATACAAATTTTGTAAATGGCTGGAAAGGTGAAATTATTGGGGTTAACAAGAGACATGCTGGTGTTCCCTAGAATTGATTCATTTTGATGTGTTGGTATGATCTAAATATATATGCACAATTGGGCAGTGTACTTACCAGGCTGTGGCAAGCTGTAGCTATGGCAGAAATATGCTAACAGTGTGAGGGTCTTAAAACTTGAGCCTACTCACTCTGTACACAGTAACGTACTGTATGCTACAGTCCTTGTACCCAAATAGTTCAGTAATTTATATCAGAATTTTACCTCCTCCTCCTCCTTAATAGTCCATCCATGTGGGCTATTTCTTTTCTCTCTGTGGTCTCCCAACAATGGCTGCTGTCTGCCACGGGTCATGACAATAAAGAAGCTATCAGCCAGAATGCTTCGGGGGGGGGGGGGTGGGAACATGGGGGGATTAGACCCCCATGTCCCCTTCCCTCTTCCCTTATCTACTTCCCTGTAAATGTAACAAAGAGAAAATTGCTGGTCATTGTTTCTGCTTAATAGCAACTTTGTCTCCTCCATGGCTTATGGTGGTTCTCCATTGGGCACATGGGGCTGCAAGGCAGGTAGAAATTTTATAAACTAGTAAAAAGATCCTTTAGACCCCTTTTTAGTGCAGTTCAGAAGTCTGTGCCATGGGAATAAATTCAATTTCACTTTTAATTTACGCTTCTCTCTTTGATATCAGTGAAAGCTTCTTGTTTCACTGCCTACACATGATCATAGCCTCTCTGCCAAAAAATCTCAATGATATGCTGGGTAAAGCCCACAAAGGTTTGCCTCCCTTCCTGAGTGGCTTCACAAGAAGGGAAATATATCATGTTGTGTGCAGAGAGACTGGTATCAGAATTCACCAGATTTATGAAACTAAAAAAAGGTTAAAAAAATACTATTTACATGTAATGCATTTTTCTTCATATCTAACACACTGAACAAAATATGTTTATTTTGGCAGGATAAGCAGAGAAGTCGGTTTTTCTCCATCTTCTATTTGTCAATTAATGCTGGAAGCCTTTTGTCAACTATTATAACTCCTATTCTCAGAGGTATATTCATGAATCTTTAGCATACAGAGTTTTAATCTCAGCTAGTAATTGCGATAGGAAGAAAAGGATGTTAAAAATAGACACAAAATGGATATACAAATAATATAAACTGTGTCTTTAGTACAAGAAAGGGTTCCTTAGGACAAAATACACAATATGATGATATGGGACAGTAAACATCTATGTATACCCAAATGCTCACTGAGTAATTGCATATAACAAATACTACACATGTAGAAAGACAAAATATTTTATAAATGTTCTGTACTTAAAAAGCTTAGAAATGGGAGTTTAGATGGACAGAACCGCCGAATCTCTAAACCAAGCTTCCTGAAATCAAACCTGTAGTGACTTAAATTCTACTAAACTTCTGCATGCATTGGAGGCACATCCTAATGCAACCAAGGCTACTTTGTTAGGCCTCATTCAGCTTCCACGGATGTCCACCTGTCCACCAGCTCTGCGGGAGATCTCTCCGTTGATGTCAGCTGAGCCGGCAGATGACAGGTCCCTCTCTGCTCACTGAGCAGGGAGGGGCTTGTCGAGCGCTGCTGGTTGCTATGGAGAAATCGGACGAAAACGGACAGCATGTCCGTTTTCATCAGATCTCACCCAATCCGATCCGCCAGGGACGGATCCAAACGTAGGGCCATCCGTCTTATTTTAGCGGATCGGACCCTTTCACACAAACGGACAGTCAGTTTTGTCGGCGGACCTGAACGGGCGCTCCATGTTAGTTTATGTAGCTACGGATGTCAGCGGTGACATGTCCGCTGACATCTGACCCGATCTGATCCGCTAAAATCAGACGGATGGCCCTACGTTCTGATCCATCCCTGGCTGATCGGATCAGTTGAGATCTGATGAAAACAGACATGCTGACCGTTTTCATCCGATCTCTCTATAGCAACCAGCGGCGATCAACAAGCCCCTCCCCGCTCAGTGAGCAGAGAGGGACCTGTCATCCGCCGGCTCAGCGGAGATCAACGGAGAGATCTCCCGCTGTGCTGGCGGTCAGAGGTGGACTCCATGGCAGCGGACTCGTGTGAATAAAGCCTATCCATATTGGTTAGTAAATGTTCTGGGTTGCCTCACTGGATAACAAGAGGGTGCAGGTGTCAGGAAGGAGTGGAGCACACTTGCACCTTTACTACCACTGGAAAGAGACCACCCAGGTTTGTAGGCATTTGAGTGCTCTAGAAATGCAATTAAGTTGGATGCAGCCAACTGGAAGGGATTGTTAACTATGTTTCACTCAATCTCTATAACAACAGATACACTTTGAAATATTTTGAGAAAAATGTAATTACCCTGTTTCCCCTAAAATAAGACCTAGCGTGATTGTCGGTGATGGCTGCAATAGAAGCCCTACCCCCCAAATAAGCCCTACCCTGTTTCCCCGAAAATAAGCCCTACCCTGAAAATAAGACCTACAAGGAGTTTAACTATGGCTTATTTGGGGGGTACGGCTTATATTGCAACCATCACTGACAATCACGCTAGGTCTTATTTTAGGGGAAACAGGGTAGTATTTCATCTATGTTTTATGCATCATGGTAATGAACTTTTAAAAACACAGCATATTTTGTACACTTTTTTTTCCCCCCTAAATTCCAGCTCCCCTATGCACCAATATATCATGCATGTACTTTATTTGCAAAAATATCAAAGCTTTCCATTAAGTCTAGTCACTTACTTTTCTTGTCATAGTCCACTTTTCCAGACGTTTCCATTAGTAATGTCTTTCTTCCTAATCAGACTTTAGGTCATGACACAGCAAGGAGTTGACCAGCTGACCTCATTAGCACACACCCTGCATCATCCACCAACCCATTCCCAGGTGTACATTTTTTAAATGAAATGCAATCAATCAGTGATAACACTTCTCACTAAATACATAATCAGATTGCATAGTGTATGGCCATCTTTATACAACTACATAGGAGGGAGTAGACGGAAACACTCAGCTGTCAAGCCCCGTTCACAACTCTGCATAGCGGGAACTCGCATTCCCACATGTTTTTTTTTTTTTTTTTTTACCTGGGGGGTGTTTGAGCATTTTCACTCATCACACATAATGAGATCAGCTGGTCAACTCCTTCCTGTGTCATGACCTAAAGTCTGATCAGGAAGAAAGACATTACAAATGGAAACGTGACTGTAGATTTAATGGAAAGCTTTGCTATTTTTGCAAATAAAGTACATGAATGCTATAGGTGCATAGGAGAGCTGGAATTTAAAACAAAAAAAAAAAAGTGTACAAAGGTGAACTTACCCTTTAAAACTCTATCACTACATTATCTAGTTGTGATTGAACCAGTGACTATATATAAAGATTAAAATCTTGTCAGTCATTTCAGAATACAATAAACCATTGTTATGGGTGCCTCATGTTCTTTCAAAATATGTGTTTTATATTGTTGTGATACTGTAAAAATAAAAATGAAAAAAAAATATTTTATACTTTTTGCTAAAATAAATATCCCAAAAAAATGTAAAAAAAAAAATTTCTTCCTCAGTTTAAGCCAATATGTATTCTTCTACATAATTTTGGTTAAAAAAATCACAATTAGCGTGCATTGGTTGGTTTGTGCAAAAGTTATCGCATCTACAAAATAGGGAATAGATCAATGGCATTTTTATTATTTTTTTTTTTTACTAGTAATGGCAGTGATCTGCGATTTTTAGCGGGATTGCAACATTGCGGTGGACAGATCGGACACTTTTTTGGACCAGTGACATTTTTACAGTGATCAGTGCTATAAAAATGCACTGATTACTGTATAAATGACACTGGCAGGGAAGGGGTTAACACCAGGGACAATTAAAGCGTTAAATGTTCCCTAGGGAGGTGCTTTCTAACTGTGGGGGGAGTGGACTGACAGGGAGTAGAGAGAGATCTCTGTTCCTAATCAATAGGAATGGACAATCTCACTCTACTCCCCTGACAGAACGGAGATCTGCTCTGTTTACACTGGCAGATCACTGTTCTGCCTCTCTGTGGAGCGATCGAGGGGTGACCGGTGGACATCGAGTCCATCGGACACGCTGATTGGCTCCCCCACTAGCGAATGGGCATGTGCGCACACCCACAGATCGCCATATACATGCTCGACGTACAATGACGGCGATTCACGCAGCTGAGCCAACCTGCCGCAGTATAACTGCGGCGGCTGGTCCGTAAGTGGTTAAAATTGAAGTTTGGGGATTTTCTTTTTAATCAGGGATGGTACTTACATGAATGACAAGTGTCCTATGTGCTAGTGGCTGCTCTGTTTCTTGAAATCTCCTGTCCTCTTCCCCCTGGATACCTCCACAGCTGTGATCTTTTGGTGCTGAGGGGTTAATCAACTGCACCTGTCACAGACACTCATCAAAAGTGCCAACTATGCCTGCCCAGCCCCTTTCCGTCTCATGCTCCATTCGAAGAAGCTGTATTATCAGCCCCCTTGATGAAAAGTGCTCATGGACCTCAATGGAAGTGGTGGATCTTTCATTCATATGCCCATCCTCCATTCATAAACTGCTTTTCATCGTGGGAACCAATAATACAGCTTCTACATATGGATTGGGGGGGATCTGGGGCAGGGGGTTGGACAAGAATTGTCGCCAATTGTCACTAGTGCCTGTGACCGTTGGAGCTGCTCATATTACCCCCCCGCAGTATCAGAAGATTATCGTCGTGGGTGTACCTAGGGGGCAGAAAATTTCACGGAACAGAGCAGCCAGCAGCCCACAAGACACTTGTCATTCATGTACTATCCCTGGTTTTAAAAAATAAAATTAATAAATAAATCCCTAAACTTCAAGTTCTCCGTACAGTTCTGCAATGGATGATGCTCCATGTTCTGGTTTGCTTTAATAAAAAGGTAGTTCTAAATCACATTGGCCTAAAGAATCAAGTCTATTTAGGGCACAGGAACTAACTTTCTATTCAAAACCAGCTAGATACTAGCAGGTTAAAGGATACAGACCTCTCAGTGCTCAGGGTGAAACTTACATTATGTAAAAGTAGTTCCTTGTGGCTTATAAGACCGGTTTCTGCCCCTGCCTTAGCCAACATGAATCTAGCCTATAACTAATAAAAGTGTATTAGTGGGGAAATGTAACTTTTTAAAAATCTCAAATGCTGCAGGTTGCCTAGGAAGTATGTCTGGCATAGGGCCCATGCTGGCTCTCAGTGGCCCAAGTCTTTAACACAACTTTAAAGTTTCAAAATTACTTTGAAAAGAGATATCTGACAAACCTTATGTGACGCTGTATGAGCTGAATATGACTCCTCACTTAAATATACAATTATTGTTAGAGCTCTATTAAATGATTTATTATATATTTATATATTTATGATGAACGCATGTATGTCACATGACTCAGCAGCTTTATTTAACAGGAAAACTGTTACTACTGTAGCTAGGTACACCAAATGTATATATGAAAAATGCATTTTAAGTCAAAAGTTTGATGGACTCCTGATTGTGCTTACATTTTTCACACGTTTATTATCTGTGTTCTTATTTTTAACACGTTTATTATCTGTGTTCTTATTTTTAACACGTTTATTATCTGTGTTCTTATTTTTAACACGTTTATTATCTGTGTTCTTAGGACAAGAATGTGGAATCCACAGCCAACAGAAGTGCTATCCTTTAGCATTTGGTGTGCCTGCTGCTCTCATGGCCGTTGCTCTCAGTAAGTTATGCATACACATTCAATGGGTTCAAACTGCAGAAAATAAATAGACAAAAAAACAAACTGTTTTTTTTTGTGCATTAGATTGAATAATTAAAGTGAAGACAGTTTCAAACAGGTTCACTAACTTATAACAATTAAAATGTATTAATCAAATAACCAATTTAGTGCTATAAAGTTCTGGCAGGTATGATAATTTAATAGATGTACTAATATTAAATAATCATATTGTTATTGCAATACAACATTTAATATAACAATCATTTCAATGAAGGAATTGTCTCTATATGGAATTGTTTGCACTAAAAGACAATGGGGTTGATTTACTAAAACTTGAGAGTGCAAAATCTCGTGCAGCTCTGCATAGAAACCAATCAGCAGCCAGTTTTTTGTCAAAGCTTAATTGAACAAACGGAAGTTAAAAGCTTTAGTAAATCAACCCCAATGTCACCAATTAATCATTTTGCTTGAGAAGGCAGCTAGAGTATAACTAATTTTAATTCAACTAAATCAATCTTTGCTTTAGGCTGAGTGATTATTAGACATTTCACTGAAAGATGATTTCAAATAGTTGAATCTATGATAGATCATTTATCTTTATATATATATATATATATATATATATATATATATATATATATATATATATATATATACACACAGTCCCAAAATCCCAAAATATAGACGAGACAATTTGCCTTATGCCCTATTGGTAATGTGCACTGAAAAAAGAAAGACATGATGCCTTTTTGCACAGCACATTGTGATGAGTTATATGATTGTATCGCTACCCCCGAAGGAGCCGATAGGTAGACTGCCTGGAGTCCTTTCCCCAGTAGTTGCACTGTTGTCTGTCCCTGATCCTATCCCACTCACCATCCCTCTGTCCCCGATCCCATCCCACCCACCATCCTTCTGTCCCTGATCCCATCCCTCTGTCCCTGATCCCATCCCACCCACCATCCCTCTGTCCCTGATCCCATCCCACCATGCCTCTGTCCCTGATCCCATCCCACACACAATCCCTCTGTCCCTGATCCCACCCACAATCCCTCTGTCCCTGATCCAATCCCACCCACCATCCCTCTGTACCTGATCCCATCCCACCCACCACCCCTCTGTCCCTGATCCCATCCCACCCACCATCCCTCTGTCTCTGATCCCATTCCACCCACCATCCCTCTGTCCCTGATCCCATCCCACCCACCATCCTTCTGTCCCTGATTCCATCCCTCTGTCCCTGATCCCATCCCACCCACCATGCCTCTGTCCCTGATCCCATCCCACACACAATCCCTCTGTCCCCGATCCCATCCCTCTGTCCCTGATCCCATCCCACCCACAATCCCTCTGCCCCGGATCCCATCCCACCCACCATCCCTCTGTCCCTGATCCCATCCCACCCACCACCCCTCTGTCCCTGATCCCATCCCACCCACCATCCCTCTGTCCCTGATCTCATCCCATCCACCTTCCCTCTGTCCCTGATCCCATCCCACCCAGCATCCTTCTTCCCTGATCCCATCCCTCTGTCCCTGATCCCATCCCACCCCCCATCCCTCTATCCCTGATCCCATCCCACCCACCATCCTTCTGTCCCCGATCCCATCCCTCTGTCCCCGATCCCATCCCTCTGTCCCTGATCCCATCCCACCCACCATCCCTCTGTCCCTGATCCCATCCCACCCACCATCCCTCTGTCCCTGATCCCATCCCTCTGTCCCTGATCCCATCCCACCCACCATCCCTCTGTCCCTGATCCCATACCACCCACCATCCCTCTGTCCCTAAACCCATCCCTCTGTCCCTGATCCCATCCCACCCACCATCCCCCTGTCCCTGATCCCATCCCTCTGTCCCTGATCCCATCCCACCCACCATCCCTCTGTCCCTGATGCCATCCCACCCACCATCCCTCTGTCCCTGATCCCATCCCACCCACCATCCTTCTGTCCCTGATTCCATCCCTCTGTCCCTGATCCCATCCCACCCACCATGCCTCTGTCCCTGATCCCATCCCACACACCATCCCGCTGTCCCCTATCCCATCCCTCTGTCCCTGATCCCATCCCACCCACCATCCCTCTGTCCCTGATCCCATCCCACCCACCACCCCTCTGTCCCTGATCCCATCCCACCCACCATCCCTCTGTCCCTGATCCCATCCCATCCACCATCTCTCTGTCCCTGATCCCATCCCATCCACCATCCCTCTGTCCCTGATCCCATCCCACCCAGCATCCTTCTTCCCTGATCCCATCCCTCTGTCCCTGATCCCAACCCACCCACCATCCCTCTATCCCTGATCCCATCCCACCCAATATCCTTCTGTCCCTGATTCCATCCCTCTGTCCCTGATCCCATCCCGCCCACCATCCCTCTGTCCCTGATCCCATCCCACCCACCATCCCTCTGTCCCTGATCCCATCCCATCCACCATCCCTCTGTCCCTAAACCCATCCCTCTGTCCCTGATCCCATCCCACCCACCATCCCTCTGTCCCTTATCCCATCCCTCTGTCCCTGATCCCATCCCACCCACCATCACTCTGTCCCTGATGCCATCCCACCCACCATCACTCTGTCCCTGATCCCATCCCACCCACCATCCCTCTGTCCCTGATCCCATCCCACCCACCATCCCTCTGTCCCTGATCCCATCCCACCCACCCACCATCCATTTGTCCCTGATAGGCTGTGAGACAGATTGATGTGTCATTAGAGTCATGTGTATAATGTAGAGCCTGGAATATGATGTGCAGAGTCCTGTGTAGTGTATAATATACAGCCTGGTATATGATGTACTACAGGGGACGGAGTGGGTGGATTCTATAAGGGGTGGGGCTTATAAGAAGTGAGAGGAGTCAAAGGAGTGGGCGGGGTCTAGCACCCCCATCTTAAAACTTCACCAGCCGCCACTGAGCTTAGCAAGTCACGTTCAAACTTGCAGCACAATTGCTTGTATGTACAAATAGGAGGACACTTATCTTCTATAGAACTATGAGCCTGTAGCAACTTGAGGAGATTAATCTTCCTCTGGTGGAAAGTCCAAGCAAATTCCTTTCACTAGGAATGAAATAGACTAAGCTCTGCAGGACACTGGACACTTTGTCTTCTTTACACACACAGCTCACTCACATGAGAGATGGCCTCAGTCCACAGTCTCTAGGATCTCTCTCTCTCTCTTTGTACTCACAAATGTCCTTGGAAAATTGGTTGCCTCCATCCAATATCCGTGAAACACTTCAACCCTGTGATCCCAGACTAGATCCTCAGATGACAATTTGTCACGTACCTGGTTGAGGCAGAGCTGGCGGGAGGGCTTTCCCTTACACCTCCTGTCCTATTTCCCCTGAAGGCGGTGAAGGTGGTGACAGGATATAACAGGGCACGGAGTGGCATGAGTGCCTGGTAGGAGAACCTGGAGAGAAGATACTTGCAGCAGGTGCCAAGCAGCGGACAGGTTGGTGGACTGGCAGATGCAGGTACACAGCGGCAGGTGCAGGACTGCAGCCAAGCTGGAGAGCAGGCAAATGCAGGGTCTCAGGTGGTCAGGCAGCCAGAAGTCGGTAACGGCCAAGCAGCAGAGGCACAGAATCGGATCCAGAGAGGAGTCAGGGCAGGACAGGGTCGGTATCAAGCGAGCAGAGAAGGTACCGGAACAGTAGGCAAAAGGCAGAGTCGGGTCACAAGCTGGGTCAGCAATCAGGTATCAGGAACTAGGAACGTGCAGAGCCAAACAGGCCGGGTATACACAGGAACAAGCACAGGATCAGGTCACAGATGGTAGAAGCAGACGACCACTCAGCAATCTTCTGGTCTATGGAGCCAGTTTAAATAGGCAAAAGGGTGCCAAGTACTCACGCACGTTCACGCTAATGCGCATGCACATTTTCGGCGTGGGGATTCCCTTTAAATCCATGCCAGGTGACGGGGCTAGCGCGGCGGCATTCACTGCCTTCGCTAGCCCCGTCTACCTGAAGTCACATTCTAAATGAACGGACTTTCCGATGATCGGCAAGTCCGTTCATTTCCAAAAGTCCGGCGGACTAGCATACTAACCGCGGGATTGTCCGCCGGACTGCCGAGTCCAGCGGACAATTTTAAAACAAAACTTAAAACTTAGTCCGCCGGACTTTTGGCACCAAAAAGTCCGCCGGCGCCCACACACGGGCGGATTGTCCGGCGGACATTCCCGCGGGAAAGTCCGCTCGTGTGTACGAGGCATTCCAGGTATTCTACTTTTCTTTTTCTTCTTTCTTTCCTACGCTATTTACTTTTCTTTTCTTCTTTTCTGTATTTTACATTTTCCTCCCTTCAGGGCCGGGTCCCACTGGTGCGATGTCTGACATCGGATGTGATTTGCACCGCACTGCAGTGCAAATCACATGCAATTTCTGTGCGATGCGATTTCAGCCATACAGATAGTATGGCTGAATATGCGATCTACCTGTCATCTGCCTGACAGGTAGATCGCTCCTGGGAACCTCCTGTGGGACCCTGAAAAGCGCATCTCAAGCCACCCGAGTGTGAAAGCCTGAGTGTTTTCACACTGGGGCGTTGTGCTCGCAGGACGGGAAACAAAGTCCTGCAAGCAGCATCTTTGGGGACGGTGCACCACTCCTAAACCGCCCCTGCCATTGAAATCAATGGGCAGCGCTGCAGAAGCGCCTGCAAAGTGCTTTGACAGTGGCGATTTGCAGGTGCTTTTAACCCTTTTTCGGCCACTAGTGGGGGTTAAAAGTACCTCGCTAGTGTCCGAAAAGCGCCACTAAAACAACGGTAAAGCGCCGCTAAAACTAGTGGTGCTTTACCATCAACACAGCCAGTGCCTCAGTGTGAAAGTGGACTTAGTAAATCAACCCCATTAAATGTAACTATATAATCTCAGGTGACAGAGCTTTACCATGTAAAATTATCAATCCTACAAATTGAGCAGCCTGATGAAACAGATCTCCTTTCTACATTTTCCCAGTTTTCAAATTACATTTTAAATATAACCCACACGTGCATGATTTGTGTTGCCCAAATCAAACCTGGTCTTTGTTTAAAGAATTTAAGGCTTCTAAAACTAAAACATACTTTTTTGTTTTGGGTAGAATAGGTAATGGTTGAAAGCCCTGTCATTATTTTATTTTTTATTTTTGATCCATTCTGTCTTGCCTCCTGATAAAAAATGTAATTGTGATGTTTGCACAGCATTAAGGTACTATTATCTGTTCTGTACAATGCTATGACAATACAATCTTATTATCTGGATTTTGTGTTGATAAAATTTGTTCATTTTCTTCCAGTTGTATTTATTGTTGGCAGTGGAATGTACAAGAAAGTCTCTCCTCAGGGTAATATCATGGTGCAAGTTTTCAAGTGTATTTCTGTAAGTAAATTAAAGTTAATCATAATAATAATAGTGATCTCCAAACAATATAATTACATATTTATTAGTATGCATGATTTCTTTTACACCTAGCTTTTGTTACACAAAACACTTATCTATAGATTTGTAACTTGTAGTAATATATTGTATCATTATTGATCGTTGGACTAAAAGTCACTACTGTCTCTTGTTCTAGTAATTTCTGCTGTGTATTTTCTAAGAAACAATTAAAATGTGCTTTTATCATCTGTTCTATAGAACACTAATCTGTCAAACCTCTTATCAGTTTGCCATCAGTAATAGATTCAGAAATCGAAGCAAATCAATACCTAAGAGGGAACACTGGATGGACTGGTCAAAGGAAAAGTATGATGTAAGAAAATAACCTTCTAGATTTTCTAGACACTTATTTATGAACACACTTTCAAAGCTTGATATAAAAGTTAGACCTCTTGCACGTGGGTGAAAAAAATGCTGCTTTGTTTTTACTGATCTGAACACAGGTGCATGCGGTCCATGGAACAATGCACATGCTGCGTAAGGATCAGTAATACAGCGATGAGTTCAGAGCGTAAAATAAAACTAGAAAATTATGTCTGTGTGCATTAATTTACACACATAGACATGTATACATACTTATATGCATGTATACTGCAACTAGAAGAGGATGAAAAAGTTTTTTTTCGCATTTATACGCACATTTACGTGCCTATATACGTGTATGTGCAAGGCCTTTACGGAACACTTTACTTCAGATTTTTCTGCCAGTAAGATCCTATATATAAAATATAAACATTTAACAAAACAAAGGTGCTTTATTGTTGTCAAAATTAAAAAAAATAAGACAGAGCATACAGATTAGCTTGAAACAAAACCTTACAAAATGCTTGGATACCATACAGAAGGCAAGGATAGACACAACCGTAATTAGCAGAGTAATTGATTAAGTACACGTTTTATCAGAGATAAACAGCTACAGGATTGAACAGGGGAAGAGATTTGTAGCTAGTAAACATATACATACTCATACCCCACCCTTCTAGTCTCTACATGCTCGCCCATGGGGCCCACACCTTGTCATATTTCCATTGGCATCCTCTATTAATGTAGGTAATCTATACATGGGTAGGGCTGCATCTATCAAAGTTTCCCAGGGGGAGAGAGAAGGGGGGGGGCGACGGATATCCACTTCAGGAGAATCTACTTCTTTGCATAAAACAGGAGGTAGGATATCAGCAGTTTCAAGTGGTGGGAACATTGCACATCATCATGGACCCCCAGCAGTGCCAACTCAGGTGTAACTGAAAGGGACAACTGTAGCCCAAGATTAATTTTGCTAAAGACCTCTGACCAAAAAGATGTTATAATCGGGCATTCCCAGAACATATGCAGGAAAAACCCCACTTGTGTCCTGCATTTAGGGCATATCGGGTCTCGGTACGGGAAAATACGATGTCGTTTCTGAGGCGTGTATTATACCCTGTGTAGGAACTTAATCTGAATAAGTTTGTCCCTAGAGGATATTACCAGTTTGGGTCCCTGTTTCAGGCAGTCATCCCAGTCATCCCAGTCCTCCCTGTCCAGTGACAATTTATTATCAAATACTTACCGTAATTTTCCTTTCCTGATGGACTCCATGGCAGCCTACGTGTGGGTTAACCCCGCCTCCTCTCCAATGCTATAGGACCCCATTCCCATAAAAGAACACTCACCACTCCATACTGTGTTCCGTAACTAGCCTACTCATATGACTCATGGGTGGGAACTCCGTCTGCCATGGAGTCCATCAGGAAAGGAAAATTACGGTAAGTATTTGATAATAAATTTTCCTTTTTCCTGACAGACTCCATGGCAGCCTACGTGTGGGAAATAACTAGCCAATCCACACGGGTGGGTATGCTTTAAACAGAAATATTTAATTTGATCTATCAGCCGATAGAATTTTCAAACCAAAGTTTACAGAGGATAAAGAAGCAGGTTCAACGCAATAATGCGACATGAAAGTGTTAATAGAGGCCCAGGAGGCCGCCTTGCAGATGGTATCAGGTGCCACGTGCCGGGCTGCTGCCCATGAAGTAGCCATTCCTCTAGTTGAATGTGCCGTCACCGCTTCAGGAGGAGCCAAGCCCTTAGCCCTATAAGCCTGTTGTATGGTTCTTACGATCCAAGCTGCCAGAGTCCTGGTTGAAGCTTTGTTCCCCCTGTTGCTGCCTGAGTGCAGTATGAAGAGGTGATCCGAACGCCTAAAGGCAGAAGTAATGTGAAGGTATTCTCTCAGAGCTTCCCCGACATCCAAAGGATGAACATCATCAGATCCTGGTGATCTGAAGGTAGGTAGAACTATCTCTTGGTTCTGGTGGAACACCGAGGTTACTTTAGGGTTGGATCCCAACATAGGAATGAGGACCACTCGGTCCGGAAAGAAAGTCAAGAAGGGTTCTTCGAAGCCCAGGGACCCGATTTCTGATACCCTCTTGGCCGAAGTGACTGCCACTAGGAAGGCAACTTTTTCTGAAAAATCTTTAATGGAAAGCGGGGATGGCCCCGTCGTACTTAGTCCAGAAATATAGTCAAGGACAAGGGGAAGATCCCATTTGGGGAATCTAGACTTCTTTTGGGGCTTGAGTCTTGAGGCCCCCCGAAAGAATTGGCGAACTAAAGGATGGACTGCCCAGGAGGTACCAGAGAAGGCTGATAAGGCTGAAACTTGCACCCTGAGAGAGCCTATGGACAAGGGAAGGTCAAGGCCAGTTTGTAAGAACCCGAGGATGTCCTGGACTCTTGGATTTTCGAAGGACCTCTCTGTAGATGAACAAAAGTTCACAAATTTGGACCAGATTCTACCATAAACCTTGTTCGTACTCGATCTCCTGGAGCTTAATAAGGTAGAAATTACACTAGAAGCACATCCGATGGACTCTAGCCTCTTCCTCTCAAGAACCAGACCATCAGTTTCAGTACTGCTGGACATGGGTGCAGTACCGCCCCTTGAGACAGAAGGTCCGGCCTGAGAGGGAGAGACATCGGCTTCCGTACACTCAGCTGGACTAGCAGAGGGAACCAAGGCCTGTTGGGCCAGTAAGGAGCTATCATCACTACCTCTACTGCTTCCGTCTGGAGCCTCTGAAGGAACCTGAGGATTAGTGGAAGTGGAGGGAAGGCATAGGCCCTCTTGAACCTCCATTGGTCTGTTAGTGCATCCGTCCCTAAGGCCTGGCTGCAGCGATTCCGTGTGTAAAACTTCTCTATTTTGAAGTTGCAGGGGGAGGCAAAAAGATCGACCTCGGGATTGACCCCCAGCGATTTGATCCACTCGAAGGACTGAATGTGGAGGGACCACTCGTTGTTGTCCAACTGGGTGCGTGATAAGAAGTCCGCTTGCGTGTTCTGAACCCCCGGGAGAAAAACTGCAGAAATATTCTCCAGGTTCCTCTGTGCCCATGATAGAATGGGTTCCACTTCCTGGAGAAGAGCAGAACTCCTGGTGCCCCCTTGTCTCTTCACGTAGGAGACAGCTGTGGTGTTGTCCATTCGCAACAACACCGACTTCCCCTTCAGTACCTGGGAGAAATGCTGGAGAGCGCACCAAGCTGCTCGGAGTTCCAGAATATTCGATCCTGGAACAGGAAGACTTGTGTCCCACTTGCCTTGTGCAAGGTCCGACCCGCAAAGAGCTCCCCATCCGGTCCCGCTGGCATCGGTCGTAACCGTTACCCAAGAGATGGGAGCGATCGAGTGACACTTCAGGAGATTCCTGTGTTGGAGCCACCAGAAGAGGCTGTTCCTCATCGTTGATGTTATCCGTATTTCTTGGCTTTTGCTTCCCGACTTCCATTGTCTCAGAAACCCTGACTGGAACGGGCGTAGTCTCCACAAGGCCCACTTGACCATAGGCGTCGTAGAGACCATTGTCCCTACGATCTTGAGACACTGTGAGGCCTTCAGGTACCGCGTATGAAGGGCTTGAGAGACCCTTTCCCGTATGATCGGGATCTTTTCCACCGGTAGCGAGATTGTACTTCGCAAAGTGTCGAATTGAGCACCCAGATAGATTAGCCGTTGTGTTGGCACTAGCTGGCTTTTTTCCATGTTTAGAAGCCACCCGAAGCTGGTCAATGTGGACATTACCTGCTCGCGATGAACCAACAGCTGCTCTTTGTCCTGTGACAGAACCAGAAGGTCGTCCAGATAATGGTACAGCCTTATCCCTTCCAGCCTGATCAGGGCCACCACTGCCAGGAGCACTTTTGAAAAGACCCGAGGGGAGGTCGTCAACCCGAAGGGGAGGCAGATAAACTGTAGATGGTCTTGATCGACATGGAATCTTAGAAACCTTTGGCAGCTTTCCTCTATCGGGACGTGAAAGTAAGCGTCCTTTAAGTCGATCGAGACCATCCAATCCCCTGGTTGGATGGCTCGCTGTATAGTTAGTAGGGTTTCCATTTTGAATTTTCCGTATTCTATAAACTGATTTAAGTATGTTAAATCTATCACCGGGCGCCACGATCCGCTTTTCTTCTGCACCAAGAAGAGGGGGGAGTACACTCCTTGAAACCGTTCTTCTTCTGGCACTCGTACCACTGCACCCTGGGCTTTTAACAGCTCTACGTATGACAGTAGGACTTGTCTCTGTTCTTCTGAACGAGGAAGCATGGTGGACATGAACCTGGGAGGAGGAACTCTGGAGAAGGTCCATTTGTGACCCGACGAGATCGTCTTGATGACCCAGTAATCCGAGATCGAGGCCACCCAGACGTGCCGGAAAAGGGATAGACGGGCCCCCACCCGACCCGCCTGGGCGGGCGCAATCTCAGAAAGACTTGGGTGGCTCTCGCCCACCAGACGACTGGCTCTTGACGGGCTTACGAAAGGAACTCTGTCCTCTACTCCAATTCCTCCTGAAGTCCCTTCCAGGCTTGTAGGAGCGTGCATCCCTTGAGCGTTCCGGACTGCGCTTTTTAAACTGAGTCTTCTTTCGCCCGAGCAGCCTTCTGTCCTGGGGAAGGAAGCCCGACTTACCGCCTGTCGCACGCGTTATGGCATCATCCAGCTTGTTACCGAATAAAGTGGATCCCTCAAAAGGGATTTTACACCATGCTTGCTTAGACACGGGATCGGCGAGCCAGGGCCGTAGCCACAAAGCGCGCTTAGCCGTGACTGAGGACAGCATAATGCGTGCTAGCAGGCGAATCAGGTCAATGGACGCCTCCCCCAGGAACACCGCTGCGAGCTTTAGCTCCGCTGCCGCTGAACTCCTGGCCAACTCGACCGACACGCCATTCAGGAAGGAGTCCACATTTTCAGTCCAAGCCTCCATGGCCTTGGACATCGCTGCTAAGGCTAAGGCCGGTTTACAGGCCATTCCAGCAAGACCGTAGATCCTTTTGAGGTCCTGATCGATCTTTCTTTCTAGGCCATCTTTAAAGGACACTGAGTCCTCCATCGGAAGAGTGACGTGCTTGGCCAAACGCATCAACGCTGCGTCCACGAGCGGAGCGTTCTCCAGGTGCTTCACCTCTTCTACCTTGAAAGGGTATAGCCGGGAAGTTTTGTTGGTCATGGAGGATTTCCTATCCACCTTGCTCCACTCTTCTTCTATAATGTCTTTCAGTTCAGTGAGTAAAGGGAAACTTGGCCGTTCTTTACCCAGCTGCTTGAAGAATTTCTTCTGCTTAGCTGGGGGGGTGGATGCTTCTTCCCACTTGAGGGCCTCCTTAATTGCTCTAATTAGTGGTGAGACCATGGCGAAATCAAAGCCCCCGATCTCCTCATCGCCTGGAAATTCCTCTCCAGAGGACTCGCCAGAAGCCTCGTAGGGCTGGGATGTGCCCGGATCGTCCCGGGGTTCGTCGGACTGGGGACCAGACGCAGCTGTAGACTGACTCAATGTGCGCGGGACTACTATGTCCTTAAGCGACTGCTGCACGACACGCTTTACCAGGGATTCTATGCGCTGATTTTCCGTGTCCTTTTCCCCAACCGCCTTGGCAAAACATCTGTCACACAACGATTTGCCTTCCGGGACTTGCGACTTGCATCCCCAGCATGCTCTGCGATCAGAGCGATCATCGTGGCGGTGGGAGCGGTGTCTGGAGGAGGAATGTGAACTTCTCCTCTGGTGGTGAGACCCATGTGGAGAATCTCGCCTGGATCTGGACGACTGTTTTTGTTGTGGCCTGGCAAGGTCCCGGTCCTGCGATTCCAATCTGGAAGGGCTAAGCAGAAAAAACACACAGGGGGAGGGGAAAACACGGGCATCAGAATGCGCTTTAAGAAAAGCAAATGTATTTCCACCCCTCCCTTACCAGCACATACCTAGTGCGTAAGGGCTGGCCACTTAAAGGCGGTGATTTGTCCATAATCTCTGGACGAAGAGCGTCAAAAATAACACAGAGGTCTGCAAGACAAGATTGCGACTTAAGCATACCACCGGCAATTTTTTTTACAGAAAAAATGCATGCCCCAAATTTTTCATTCGCTATATCTTATAATATTATATTATTTTTAATTTTTTTTTTTTTTTTTTTTTTTTTTAAAAAAAAAAAAACCGCCGTTTTTATAAAAAAAAAAAAATTTATCATCATTTTTTTTTTTTTTTTTTTTTTTTTTTACATATATATATATATATATATATATATATATATATACACCTTTATTTTATTTATATATATATTTTTTTTTTTTTTTTTAAAAACATTTAGCAGCAAAAAACGGGCATACACTTTTAGGGTATAAAAAAATAGCACTAACCTGTAATCCTGTAAGGCCGAGGGCTGGGGAAAAAGGCTTGCTGATTCCACTGCACTGGAAACCCCCAGTGATACAGCAGCAGCAGCCTGGCTTTTAAATTCCCCGCCTCGTGACGTCACCGCCCCCGTGGACGATGGTCGTACTGCGCATGCGCGGCCCCCGGACCGCGCGTGCGCGAACCAAGCCTCGATTCCGCCGGAGGCCGGTGCGCATGCGCAGACCAACGAAACAGTTCCAAACCAGGAACAACACGGCGAGCTGGAACGCAGAAGCGCTCCAGCCGCCATACAGGGGGGAATACACTAGACGCCAGGGAAACAATATACACACATAAAAATACAGATATGACTGCCATGGAGAAAGAAAAAGGGACCTTGCCAGCCGATGAATCCACTAGGCCACGCAGTCTGCCGACCATCCGTCCGTCCGACCGTCCGTCTGATACACCTGATGGGCATACAGAGGCAATCCACCTATTCTGGGGACACATCCAGCCTCAAAAAGCTACTCGCCCGCCCATGGCTGAGCACAGAGCTTGCACCGCGTTGGTATGCCAGAAGAATCCGAGATCCGACCAGACGTGAACAGAATGTGAAGATCCATAGGAGGAGGACAAAAAAGGAACACAGTATGGAGTGGTGAGTGTTCTTTTATGGGAATGGGGTCCTATAGCATTGGAGAGGAGGCGGGGTTAACCCACACGTAGGCTGCCATGGAGTCTGTCAGGAAAAGTTTTTTTTGCATGTATATGCATACACACGTTTACGTGCCTATATGCGCGTATGTGCAAGGTATGCAGCTCATTAAACGATGGGCAAATGGCTCATCGCCCATTGTTATTGGGGGAACATGTGCCCATATACAGCTAACCTAAAGCATGATAACAGCATATGCAAATTGAATCTGTTAAGAGTTCATGCATTACTGACTTGAGATCAGATTGGTTGTAACAAGCACACATCAGGTATCTGCATCCAGTCAGATGCCAGAGGACCGTAGCGGGTTATTTACGAAAGGAAAATCCACTTTGCACTACAAGTGCAGTTAAAATTGCACCCCAAATCCAAGGAATAGATCTGAAATGAGTGGAAGCTCTGCTGATTTTATCATCCAATCATGTGCAAGCTAAAATGCTGTTTTTTCTTTTCCTTGCATGTCCCCTTCAGATCTACAGCGACTGCACTTCCATGTGCACTTCTAGTGCAAAGTGGATTTGCCTTTAGTAAATCAACCCCATTGCCTTAGCACTGACTTTTACAAGGTAAACACACCAAAATACAAAATGCAATTCATAGAGGATACTCTGTCAGTACTCCTGATACAGAGTGGGGTTTGTCTTTTAAACTAACAGCAGAGCCCCGCAGATTACATCAGGAGAGATGTAATCATTATAAGCAGCAAGTCCACGGCCCCATATTTTTGGATATGAACATGCATATAAGGTTTACTTTTAAAAAACTAAATTTTATCTATCTGTCTGTTGTTGTCTATCTATCTATCACTATTTTGTGTTACTCTTGAATTCCACACAAATATAAAAGACACAAATGAATGCAACTCTGTATTCATTAAAGTGGATGTAAACCACTTTTATATTTTATTTTTTGATGTCATAATGTAGATAGATTTCCAATCATTTGATTTCCTACCAGTCTTGCCACAAAAAGTTAATCCAGCTCTGATCAATCCTCTTTTATTGTTCAGTGAGATAAATCTTGACAAACAGAGAAATACGTTGTCAAATCCTCCCCATTGCTGTTTGTGACAGGTGATTTACATATCTTGTGCACTAGCCTAAGAGACATGCATTCGTTTTGAATTCCCTCCCACTCCTTTGTTCTGCTGCTCTGCAAAGATTGGCTGTTCCACACCTCAGCATGATTTGGCATGCTGAAGTCATGTGGGGACTTTTCTGGGTTTACTGGATGTTAGTGATCATAGCAGAAGTTCAGTGTAATGCCTCGTACACACGTACGGACTTTTCCCGGCGGACCTAAGTCCAGCGGACAATCCGCTGGACTTTCCAGCTGGGTACGTTGGACTAAAAAGCGAACGGACTTGACCACACACGATCACGCAAAAAGTCCGACGGTTCACGCGATGACGTACAGCACGTACGACGGGACTAGAAAACGAAAAATACTAGAAAAATACTTGCTACTGAGCATGCGTCCTTTTTGGTCCGCCGGACCATACTACACACGACCGGATTATCCGCTGGACTGCCAAGTCCAGCGGATAATTTGAAAACAAAACCTGAAACTTTAGTCCGCCGTACTTTGGCCAAAAAAAGTCCGCCGGCGCCCACACACGAGGGGATTATCCGCTGGACTTCGGTCCAGCGGATAATCCCGCGGGATAGTCCCTTCGTGTGTACGCGGCATAAGAAATACACAGGAGAAAATGCATGTTGATAAGGGGAGTGTAAAGGTGGGCGGGGAGTCTACTGACATCACGACTCCACCCACTGAGCCCTGGAAAACAGACCCACCCACAAAATCTGCAGTTTTTCGGGTCTCATAGCAGACAGAGGGGAGACATTTGACAGATAAGTATACATGCAGGAGGCATGTATATCCTTCTAGATAACCAATATTTCAGTAGTTTAGAAAGGATGAGAGTGGGTTTACATCCACTTTAAAAGATTATTTAATGTATTTTTAAATGCAAGTGATATAAATACTCAAATTTGACTTCCTATCAGTCTTGTGCAGTCCCAGAGACAAAACTGGGAAAGGGAGAATCAGCATAAGCATACGATCCGTTGTGCTGCAGTGAGTATGTGCTAACAAGGTAGATGTTGACAGGGGGAGATAGCAGAGTGAGAGAGAGCTGAGTTCAAGCAGTCTTTTGCTTCTTCATTCACTCTCCAGTCCTGTAATTTTACCTGTAATTTAAATGTAATTTAAATGTAAATTAATGCAGCAGAGAGAACCTTTGGCTCTTCTTCCCTGCCAGACAGGACTGTGCTGTGTGGTAATGCTGCGTAAATCTCAGGATTGAATGGACAGAAATACAAAACCAGGTAAAACAGCCCCCTATATATTTAGCTGTTTGCCTGGAGTTTAACTTTATTAACTTATCTTACTTTTTAAAAGTGGCGATTGTGTTGCCATGTAACAGACCAATACTTTACACTTTGGAATAATATATATATCGTTATTTTTCTCTTAGGATCTTCTTATTGCTCAAATAAAGATGGTAGTGAAGGTTTTATTCCTGTACATCCCTCTTCCAATGTTCTGGGCGCTTTTTGATCAACAGGTAATATATCAAAGTAAATAGTAATTTGTGTCAGTTAAACCATAATGTAGAGGCAACAAATGATTAGTGATCAGCGGAATGTGCAGTACCTGAGTTTGGTTCATTGTACATTCAGTGAACTTTACTGGAGTTCGGATGTTGAATCCCAATGCCATTACCATCAATGGGTATCAAAGCTTGGAAATCAATGACTATTTTTTATGCTGATTGACAAGGAATTGTATAAAAAAGGGCGTGGGTTTCTGGACACTGCCCTGTGAGACATTCCACGTGGTGGGGAGCAGATCATTTATTAATATTTACAGTGAACCATTAAACATGCAAAATTCCTTTAAGCCCTCGTTCACATTGGAGCAACTTGTCAAGCAATTTGGCAGGTCAGATCACAAGACAAGTCACACCCTATTATCGGCAATGGAACTGTTCATATTAGTGGGATGCCGACTTTGCAGTGGCGCATCGATTTGAAAAAGTAGTTCCTGCACTACTTTTGGTGATTTCTGGTGCGACTTGCATAGACATCTGTGCATTAAGCCACATAGATGTCTTCAAAGTCGCATGTGATGTCACACTTACAAGCGGCTTTGAAATTGTGCGATTTCAGATGAAGTCGCACGATTTCATAGACGCATTCAATGGGAACGTGGGCTTAAACTTAAGTGCAGCCAAAATAAAAAACAGTAACATTATCACAAGGCACATAACTTACATGATTGAAAAGATTCTATGAATTCTATTCTTAATGATTGAAAAGATTCTATGAATGCAGTGGGGTGGGAACAGTCGGGCACTCTTGATGAAAGCCTGTGACATTCCCTTATTTCTCTTAAACCCCCGATGCACCAGAAGATTATTGGGTTGGGGGTATGGACAGGGGAGGATTTCACCTAAAAGAAGAGGCATCAGCACAAATGACACGTCCTACTGAGTGTAAGTTATTCTCCTTGTGCTGATTTTTCAGCTTTTTTATTTAGCTGCACTTAGGTGTTAAATAACAGGTTTGGGGATGCCTAGAACTTACCTGTAAATTGCACACATGTATAATGTATACAACTTATTGCCTAAGTGATCCTTAAAAAAAAAAAAATGTTCCTGGCTGCTTCAAACAGCCAGGTATTTGCCTAATTTTTACCAGACCCTTGTAGATGAGGGTGTAGTATAGATGTTAATGTGGGACCCCATGCAAACAGAAAAAACAAAAATAAGCTTCCTTCTAAAAATATATACCAGACTCTTTTCATTGATGAGAGTCGTTCGATGCCGTACCCAAACGAGATTTGCGTCCTTTTTTTCCCCACAAATAGAGCTTTCTTTTGGTGGTATTTGATCACCTCTGTGGTTTTTAATTTTTTGCGCTATAAACAAAAAAAGAGCAACAATTTTGAAAAAAAAACTATATTTTTTACTTTTTCCTATAAATAAATATCCCCCCAATTTTTTTTTTTAAAACAAATTTCTTCATCAGTTTAGGCCAATATATATTCTTCTACATATTTTTGGTAAAAAAAATCACAATAAGCGTATATTGATTGGTTTGCACAAAAGTTATAGCATCGACAAACTATGGGAAAGTTTTATGGCATTTTTATAATTTTTTTTTAGTTTTTTTTTACTAGTAATGGTCGGTGATCTGTGATTTTTAGCGGTACTGCGACATTGCGACGGACAGATCGGAGACTTTTGACACTTTTGGGACCATCAACATTTATACAGTGATCAGTGCTATAAATATGCACTGATTACTGTGTAAATGTCACTGGCAGGGAAGGGGTTAACACTAGGGGGCGATCAAGGGGTTAACTGTGTGTTCCCTCAGTGTGTTCTAACTGTGTGGGGGTGGGAGTGACTAAGAGAGGAGACATATCGTTTTTCCTACTTAGTCGGAACAAACGATATGTTTCCTCTTCCCTGACAGAACAGCGATTTGTGTGTTTACACACACAAATCCCCGTGCTGGTGCTCGTGCAGGTGATCGCGCGTGGACGGTGGCGATCGCGCCCGCCGGCCACATGCATCGGGTCCCCTGTCATGCAGCGGGCGCACCTCCTCTGGTGGCCGAAAAGCAGAAGGACGTACCAGGAAAGCCCTTCTGCCGCAGCATATCTGCATGAGCCAGTTGGGAACCGGTTAAAAAAAGAAAAAAGAATGGGGTTCTCCCCAATATCTATACTGACCCTTATCTGAGCATGCAGCCTGGCAAGCCAGGAAAGCTTCCCCCCCCCAAACCACATGTGCTGGGAAGGATACTTCCCACCCTAGCAAAACACCCTGTCCCCATGATAATGACGACAAACACCTCTTCCACCCAACCCTGGTTTGGTGGTTGTAGGGATTCTTTAATAATTAACTTATCAAAGTATGTGTTGTGTTTATTTACTAATTCGTTTTTTTTGGTGAATAAGTAGGGGTTAAAATCTTTGCAATAAGCTCCCATCCTCAGACCTCCACAACCACTAATACAGGTCTAGTATGGACTTTGGGGTGCCCCACACATTTTTTTCGTGGGGTTCCCCTTAAAATGCATAACAGACCTAAAGAGTCTGGCAGGAATTTTTCTCAACCTGTGGCTCTCCAGCTGTTGTGGAACTATAAGTCCCATCATGTCTCTGCCTTTGGGAGTCATGCTTGTAACTGTCAGCCTTCCAAGGGCTCATGGGACTTGTAACAGCTGTGGGGCCACAGGTTGAGCGCCCATGGTTTACATTAAGCAGTCACCTGAATGGACCAGGTGGGGGTGACTCACTGGTTGTTAGGATGCTGGTGGATCCAGGCTCTGTAACAACCAGCCTGAGTGGGAAGTTGTCACATTTGGCCCCCCATTTAGCCTAGCTGTTCCACAAACTATAAACATGTAACATTCTGGCCAAACGTGTTCAGTCTGAACCCAAAGCTCATACCTGCAAATGATGAATTCATCAAACTTACAGTGCTGATTACAAGGGGCACTGCTTGTTATATGGAATGTGTTGCTGACAGTTTTATACATTATGCAATGTGCTCTCCAACATTTCTAACATCTTCTCTGTTGATCTGATGTTTGAAGGGCTCAAGATGGACTCTGCAAGCTACTACTATGGATGGAAACTTTGTAAGTAACAAAAATTTTGATCTCTGCCATATTTCAGTCACTGGGGGGAAATTTATCAAAGTGTTTGCAATATATTTTATTCAGTCTCAGCTGAAAAAAAGAATGCTAAAGAAACGCAAATGTTTTATACCACTTTTTCACTTTTCCACCACTTCCACAATTGCAGCAGTTTATTATTTGCAACCTCTTGAGTACAAATAGCGACAAGGTGCATTTTTACACACTTAGGGCTTGTTCGCACTTGCTAAATTACTGACGCTCAACAAACGCCTCTATAGCATTTTTAAAGCGTTAGTATGGGCGTCAGACAGGCATCAATGAGCTTTATGGAAGAATGTGGATTACCGTGCTGTCCGAAAACTAATAGTGACCCAGTGTTAAGTGGTGCACACCATACAAAAATTCATAGAAAAAGAAAACAATAAAATACAGAAAAATCAGCTGCTGCAATCGTGAATGCGAGATACCCACATCAACAAGATCAAATAAAGAAACGAACGACTGCGCTGCGAGCAATATACAAATAAAAAATAAAAAATATAATGGCTAGACCATAACAGTGTGCCAATTAGATAGTGAATCTAAATAAATATTAAATAGTGACAATTAGGTAGTGAACCTAAATAGATATTAGGTACAATAAAAACAATATTGAAAAGCTGTAATAAAGGTGTTAGTTCAAATGATAGTCCAAGATGTAAACGTTCTTAATATTGGTCTTTGATTCCCAAATCAGTTGTATGATTCAACGAAAAAAGGCAGCTCCAAAATTGGTTCAACGTGACATCAATCCAATAACACCAAAAGAAAGTAGTGGTCTGGTAAGAAAAGGGGGTAACACCTCCACCAATGAACACACTGACCCTTACCAGAGTGCGAGACCTCCTATTACAGAGGTCTCAAAAGCTTGTGGCTTAATCCCGGCCAGGGGCTCCAGGAGACAATAGCTGGTCACTCAGGATGCAGGACACACAGGCTCAAGACGGTCAAGCTCGTCTGCTGTGTCTTCCAGCAATGTCTTCTCTCTACTCACTTAGAGAGAAGACATTGCTGGAAGACACAGCAGACGAGCTTGACCGTCTTGAGCCTGTGTGTCCTGCATCCTGAGTGACCAGCTATTGTCTCCTGGAGCCCCTGGCCGGGATTAAGCCACAAGCTTTTGAGACCTCTGTAATAGGAGGTCTCGCACTCTGGTAAGGGTCAGTGTGTTCATTGGTGGAGGTGTTACCCCCTTTTCTTACCAGACCACTACTTTCTTTTGGTGTTATTGGATTGATGTCACGTTGAACCAATTTTGGAGCTGCCTTTTTTCGTTGAATCATACAACTGATTTGGGAATCAAAGACCAATATTAAGAACGTTTACATCTTGGACTATCATTTGAACTAACACCTTTATTACAGCTTTTCAATATTGTTTTTATTGTACCTAATATCTATTTAGGTTCACTACCTAATTGTCACTATTTAATATTTATTTAGATTCACTATCTAATTGGCACACTGTTATGGTCTAGCCATTATATTTTTTATTTTTTATTTGTATA
Source organism: Lithobates sylvaticus (assembly GCA_028564925.1). NCBI lineage: Eukaryota > Metazoa > Chordata > Amphibia > Anura > Ranidae > Lithobates > Lithobates sylvaticus. The sequence continues at coordinate 429,704,160 of CM053027.1, forward strand.
TTGCTCGCAGCGCAGTCGTTCGTTTCTTTATTTGATCAATGAGCTTTAGAATGGGGCGTTTTACAAGCGTTAAAACGATCCTAAAATGCCCTATGCATTGTTTTGTAGCGTTTGATGAGCGTTAAAACTGCTCCACAATAGACAGATTTTAACACGCTGCAACCGTGCCGAAAATGCCTGCAAAGCTAGACTTGAATGGGAGGCGTTGACAAGCTTCCATGCCTCCTGACTCAACCTGAAGCTTCAATTTAGCGCTTCATGCTTTTGTAATGTGAACAGCACAATGCGCTGTCTATTGAATCTTGTGCATAGGCGTTTGAGGGGTATTAGCGCCTGTCAAATGCATCTCAAACGCCTGCTCTTAAGCCAGTGTAAACTAAGACTTATACTAAACCTGAAACTGCCCTTTCTGTCAGAATTTATACACAGAATAGTCACAATAATATATATATATATATATATATATATATATATATATATATATATATATATATATATATATTGTAACCTGGGGGACAGGTAGTAGGTATAAAGCTCCCTGGGATGAGCAATCTTTCAGGCACAGATACCAAATCCAGTGAGGTATTGACAAACAGTGCAGTGTTTATTGGTGATATATACAAGTCTATATACAGGTGCTGTACAGTGTTCCAGAAAAACAAATAGGAATAAAAATAGCAAAACAAAAACATAGCCGTGTCTCAACACTAACTATACAATATATACAGGCTCTAACTAACAGGCCGAGCAAGCCTACATCTTGTCAGCTTCCACAGATACAGCTTTTTACCAACCTTTTGCTCTCACAGACCAGTGTTGTCTGTGTTTCCCAGGCAGAGAGCGAAGGCTGTCTGTCACAGGTGGCCCGGGGGATAGGACCAATATCCAAACTGGACCATAGATCCCTGAACGTGTATTAGAGGAGCCTGGAAGACGTATAAAACCCCAAACAGGTCCCGGCTCTCTCTGGGATGCTCTGCTACAAAATATATATATATATATATATATATATATATATATTTATCCCAATAAAAACATAAATGTATTTTATTGGGATTTTATGTGATAGACCAAAACAAACCAGCACATAATTATAAAATGGAAGGAAAATGATAAGTGGTTTTCTACATTTCTTACAAATAAATATGTGAAAAGTGTGACGTGCATTTGTATTCAGCCCCCCCCCCCCAGTCAATACTTTATAGAACCACCTCTCACTGCAATTACAGCTGCAAGTCTTTTTTGGGGATGTCTCTACCAGCTTTGCACATCTACAGAGTGACATTTTTGCTCATTCTTCTTTGCAAAATAGCTCAAGCTCTGTCAGATTGGACAGAGAGCATCTGTGAACAGCAATTTTCAAGTCTTGCCACAAATTCTCAATTGGATTTAGAATGGCCCAGTCAAAGTCCAGACCTTTGAATATGCATGAATATGCTTTGATCTAAACCATTCCAGTGTAGCTCTGGCTGTATGTTTAGGGTCGTTGTCCTGCTGGAAGGTGAACCTCCACCCCAGTCTCAAGTCTTTTGCAGACCCTAACAGGTTTTTTACACTCACTACTACATTGCAGCAAAGTGTAATTTCTTCAGTGTTGTCATATGAAAAGATATATTAAAATATTTACAAAAATGTCAGGGGTGTACTCACTTTTGTGAGATACTGTGTGTGTATATATATATATATATATATATAATATATATATATATATATACATGTATTTGCTGACGGTTCGACAGCGCTGCCCATTCATTTCAATGGGCAGGGGCGGTTTAGGAGCGGTGTATACACTGCTCCTAAATCGCCCCTGCCCATTGAAATCATCCAAAGATGCTGCTTGCAGGAGTTTTTTTAAAGTCCTGCCAGCGCATCACCTCAGTGTGAAAGCACTCAGGCTTTCACATTGAGACTACAGGGGAACCGTTTTTCACGCGCTTTACAGGTGCTATTTTTAGCCCAAAAGTTCCTTAAAAAAACGCCTCAGTGTGAAAGGGGTCTAAAAGAATGTACCTCTCCTTGCCAGCTCCTGCTGCTCCCATCCCACAGAATACTACTCTCCCTGATCTTTCCACCGCCGCCATAACACACCTATTCTTGTTATCTTGCCGGATGTTAGAATGCTGCTTTGCCAATTGTGTTCCCTGCCATCATGAATCTACTCTCTCTCATTCTCTTTCTATGTGTGCACACATTAGTTGCCTCTCTTGATCACTGATTATTTTTTCCCCAGACCCATTCACATAGGCACAGTTGAAGGGGGCTGCAGATTTTCTTTGAGTGTCACAGGACAGTTTTCCTGTGCAACTGACTCTAAAAGAATTGGCACTATAAGGCTGGCTTCACACTGGGGCGGTGCGGGCGGCGACGGTAAAGCAGCGCTATATTTAGCGCTGCTTTACCATCGTTTTAGCCGCGTTATGCGGCCGCTAGCGGGGTGGTTTTAACCCCCGCTGGCGGCCGCAAAAGGGTTAAAAAACCTCCGCAAAGCGCCGCTGCAGCGGCGGTTTGCGGGCGGTATCCCCACGGTTTCCCATTGATTTCAATGGGAAGGAGCGGTATAGGAGCGGTGAACACACCGCTCCTTCACCGCTCCAAAGATGCTGCTAGCAGGACTTTTGTTGCGGTCCTGCTAGCGCACCGCTCCAGTGTGAAAGCCCGCCGGCTTTCACACTGGAGTGTATGGGGCCGGTTTTTTCAGGCGGTATACAGGCGCTATTTTTAGCGCTGTACCGCCTGAAAACCGCCCCAGTGTGAAAGGGGCCTAAGAGTAAATGTGTCACAAATTGTAATTAATGCATTGTGACAGGTTAATGGATTGGATTGAAAAAAATGCCCCTCCTTTTGTTCAGTATACTTTTCTTTATGAACAACATTTAATGTTATAAATGTAACATAAAAAGAGCAATACATTTAATGTGTACTCCTCCTTATCTCTTTTTAGGGGGCTATGCAAATTCAACCAGATCAAATGCAGGTAAGGTAATATTCCAGTTATTAAAGTAGAACTATAGGCAAAACCTTTTTTTTTTTTTCATTTTAGATAGAGCTAGGGAGGGTTATAACCCCAATCAGATAATTTTTCCTCATCTGTGTCCCATTCCAGAGATTTCCCTTCACTTCCTGTCCCATAGCCAAACAGGAAGTGAGGGGGAAATCCCAGGTCATCAGAACTAGTGTCCTCATAGGAAGACTACCCCACCCCCCTATTACATTTCTGGTGACAATTTGGGATTGTATTTTACTTTCAGTTTCAATAATAATTTTAAACAGGACAAATAGAGAGGGTGAATCTCCTTAACAGGGTGACAGACAGCAATAAAAACTGACCGGGGTTCTAATCCATCTCCACTATATCCAAAACTAGAAAAAAGTTTTGCCTTTAGTTATACTTTAATTTAAATACCTATTAGGGAAACTAATGTTATATGTACTAATACTAATTCATTTTATTCTAGACTATCAATGCAATATTGATCCTTGTTCTCGTCCCCATTGTTGATGTTGTGGTTTATCCTTTAATTAAAAAATGCAAGCTGAACTTCACGTAAGTGAATGATTAATTATAGGAATAACCTGTAAAATTATATAATATTGTGTTAGGAAAAGTAAGTGTAGGACTGACCCCGAAGGAGCTGCTGAATTTATTTGGGCCTGCACTCTGCTAATGAACCCCCACTGACTTGGCTCAGTCCCCTTGACACAGCTGTGGTGCAATGTTGGTTTGGGATAAATGGTGAAGCATAACCCCACAATATACAATATAATGATAGTATACCTTTGTTATCACCTGGGTATCCAATGGTTCCACCTGCTGGAAAAAGAACAATACTCCACACCAAAGTACTTAGACAAAAATGTATTTTACTATGGTTATGATAAGGTGGTAATTACAGAAGTTGTGCTGTCACATCAACGACAGTACAGTAAGTCTAAACAACAGATAAAAATAGCATAACTACAAGGGAGCTCCCCCTACTTTAATTCTAGGTGCAAGGCCTTGCAATAACACACAGTCGTTGATCTTCTTTCTTCTGCTAGCTAAAAGTCTGTAATGATTTGTAATCCAAAAAGTGAGATAATAATGGTTAACTAAAAAGGGATCCTGGAACTGTTCCTGGAGATACTGCAATTGTTATTGCCTCTGGTATGACACAGTGCTAAAATGCAGCGAGGAGTAGGCTTTAGGCCTTCCTAATGTCAGTCTTTGTTAGATCCTCCTCCGTGGGACTACAGGTCCCAGAACCACTGTATAGAAGTCTAACTGTATGCAAGTGTGTAATAAACTGTGGGCCGCAGCCCGCTCACCAACTAGGTTTGAAGTAATGTAGCAGCTCAGCTCATGTAGTGCCAATCCTCTAGCCCTGTAAGCTGCTTTTTATGACCTTGACTTTCCAGGAAATGCTGAAATAAATGTAGGCTTCCCTTCCTTTGTTCTCCCCATAAGAAAAAACAAACAGTTTGTCAGAACAGTTCGGCAGAAAATCAGAACTCACCTGTTCCCTAAACCAGGGGTCTCCAAAATGTTTAAATAAAGGGCCAGTTTATTGTCCTTTGACTTTAGGGGAGCTGGACTAGGGCCAATGGGAGTAGAAAATGTCCTAGCGTCCAGTGGGATGAAACAAGGCCCTGTCTTTGGTGTCAGTGGGAGAACTAGAGCTCATCACTGATGTCAGTGGAAGGAACAGTGCCCCATTGTTGGTGTCTTTGGAAACAATTCCGCCCCATTGTTAGTGTCAGTGGGAGCAATTGTGCCCTTTCATTGGTGTCAGTGGGAGAAATAGTGCCCCATTGTTGGTGTCAGTGGGAGGAGTTGTGCCCCATCATTGGTGTCAATGGAAGGAATTGTGCCACATAATTGGTATTAGTGGGAGGAATTGTACCCTTTTGATGGTGTCAGTAAGAGGAATAGAGCTCCATTGTTGGTGTCAGCGACATGAATTGTGCCCTATTATTGGTGTCAGTGGATTGAATAGTGTCCCAAAGGCTGGATAAAGGCAAGAAAAGGGCCCCATCTGGCCCCCGGGTCTAGATCAAAGCATGTAGAACTTTCCCTCTATCCAAAGGATTAACTTGTTGCATCTCTGTATCTACTGTATAATTTTAGGCAAGACTAATTCTCAGTCTAAATGAAAATCCAATAGTGACTTTTGGTAAAAAGTTCAATACAGGGGGTCCCCGACTTACGAACACCCGACCTACGAACAACCCCTACTTACGAACGGGGTGCTGCGGGGACCCTCCGCCATTTTTCGGTCATTTTCGGCGTCTTTCGGCCGTTCTGCGCATGCGCGGCCATACGGAGCTTCGGAAAATGCCGGAAATGTCCGTAATTTGCCGCGCATGCGCAGAACGGCAATAGACGGAACATCGGAAATGTCCGGAAATCTCTGTATTTGTCGGTCTGCGCATGCGCGCCGACTTACGAACATTTCCGACTTCCGTACAGGCGGCCAGTCCCTAACGAGTTCGTAACTCGGGGACCCCCTGTATAGGTACAAGGACAACTCTGTGCAAAAAAAAAGTAACAAATAGTTCTATACAGCCTTAGGCCTTCAGTTCTGATACTCTCCTTCCAGAAGTAACCATCAGGAAAAGCTGTCTGGAGGGTCAGACAAAGTACAATTGTGGCTGTTAAGGTTAAGAAAGATACTTCAGGACTAATGGCAGATCCTACTGGAATACACATGTGTATGCCCAATGCCCTCAGTCACTGACAGGCTTTTAGCAATGAGTGCTTACTGCCAACAGTCTAATGGTCGGATATTCCGATGGAAAAAGTCTGATTGGATTATGTTGTTGGAAAATCCGATCGTGTGTGGGCTCTAGCGGACTTTTTCCATCGGAATTTCCGACGGAAAAAATTTGAGAGCAGGATATAAAATCCAACAACAAAATCCGATCAGACTTTTTCCGATCGTGTGTAGAGAATTCTCACGCACAAAGTGCCATGCATGCTCAGAAGAAATTTGGAGATGAAAGCTATTGGCTACTGGCCTCTACGTAGTCCCGTCATACGTGTTGTACGTCACCTCGTTCTGAATGATCGGATTTTCCGACAACTTTGTGCGACCGTGTGTATGCAAGACAAGTTTCGGCCAAAATTCGTCGGAAAAAATCTGACGGATTTTGTGGTCGGAATGTCCGACCATGTGTACAGGGCATTAGATTCCACCCCTGGATTTTACCCAGGAGAAGCTACCTGGCAAAACAGTCATGGATGTAAAACTGCCAGGTTAGGGGAACTTGTTTGCATACTTAGTTCTACAGCAGTAAGGAAAGAAAAGGTTCAGCTGGGCAGGCTTCAGTTTAATGGTATATGGGAGGGAGGGAGTGAGGGATGAGGAGAGTTACTGTTCATAGTATTGGTGTGGTAACAAATCATTAATGCAATATACATGCAGAATATTGATCTTTAAAGGGCGACATTCCAGTAAATGTCAACTGATTTGTATATTGTTTCCTGCAGCATTTGCCAGATACATTGCTGTATATGTCAGGCTTCTTTCTACATTTTCATCCAATTCAGATTCTAGCAATTAGCTGTGTCCACTGATGTTGGAAACACAGGACAATTATTACAACTGATGAGTCTATTTTAGACCTTTTATGCTGTTAATTACAGTTCTCAAAGCTTATTAACACCCAACTGGTTAGGAAATAGCTGGATATCAGCTGCAGACTCAACTTTGTTAAAGAATATGTAAACCCAACATTTCATATTCCTGATATGTGCCTGCTGTACCATGTACTTGTATGAAAAAGTATCCTGTTCTCTTTGTGTTGCTTCCCTTGTGTGAAATTCCTGGTATTCCTGTCAGTCCCTCTACTTTTCTATTAAAAACTGACCACACTAAGCAGGAGAGCACAGCGCAATCAGTTCTTCAGCTATGTTGGGAACTAAGCCTGACACACCCTCTCTACACACCCTTTCACTGGGAAGACCAGTGTGCTGCTGTTTCTCCAACCCCAGCTCTTATGCAGCTGAGAACAGAGGGATGTGATCACTTATATGAAAGGGGGGGAAAAAGGGTATTTATAATGTTTTTATATCTATACATGTTTGTTTACCTTTTATTTCTATTTTAAACTGAATGTGTTGTTTTACAAGGAGAGGGTTTACAATCACTCTATTTGTGAATGCTTATGTCCTAACATTGTATTGCTATATTTCTGTATTGCTTCTGTAGCCCTCTGAAGAGGATGACCGTGGGAATGTTCTTTGCTGCCATGGCTTTTGTTGCTGCTGCACTTGTGCAAGTATCAATAGATGTAAGTAATGTGCGGTGTCAAAGAAATATGAAATGTATACAGGATTATTATCTGCAGTACTCTCATATTCAGGCAGAGGTTCTCAATCATGTCCTCAGAGCTGGCTAACAGCGTATTTGTCAAACACAAATGACTCCATTTTTGATTATCTGCAAAACATAAACTCTTGGTGGGAGTTAGAGGAACTCTTTACTACCTCATCATGCTAAAACCAAACATTATGAATTTTTGGCCAATCTCTGGCCAAATCTCTGGCCAATTGCGCTTTTGCTGTTACCAGATCTTCATTTATGATTTTAGTTGTGTCTTCCTCCTTATATTATTTTTGCTGTGCAACTTATTCTCTCCCCAACTGTTTCCTTAATCACTGGGGTTGATTTACTAAAGGGAAACAGACTGCTTACTTAGCATAGGCAAGTTGCACTTTGCAAGGGAATTTTGGTGAGATTTCACTATGCAATGAATACCCAATTACAGTGCCTTGAAAAAGTATTCATACTCCTTGAAATTTTCCACATTTTGTCATGTTACAACCAAAAACGTAAATGTATTTTATTGGGATTTTATGTGATAGACCAACACAGAGTGGCACATAATTGTGAAGTGGAAGGAAAATGATAAATGATTGCATACATTTTTTACAAATAAATATGTGAAAAGTGTTACGTGAATTTGTATTCAATGCTTTGTAGACCCACCTTTTGCTGCAATTACAGCTGCAAGTCTTTTTGGGGATGTCTCTACCACCTTTGCACATCTAGAGAGTGACATTTTTGCCCATTCTTTGTTGCAAAATAGCTCAAGCTCTGACAGATTGGATGGAGATCATCTGTGAACTGCAATTTGCAAGTCTTGCCACAGATTCTCAATTGGAGTCTGGACTTTGACTGGGCCATTCTAACACATGAATTTGCTTTGATCTAAACCATTCCATTGTAGCTCTGGCTGTTCCTTCTAAGATTGTCCTGTTTTTGGCTCCATCCTTCTTCCCATCAACTCTGACCAGCTTCCCTGTCCCTGCTGAGGAAAAGCATCCCCACAACATGATGCTGCCACCACCATGTTTCACGGTGGGGATGGTGTGTTCAGGGTTATGTGCAGTGTTCATTTTCCTCCACCCATAGCGTTTTGCTTTTAGACCAAAAAGTGAAATTTTTGGTCTCATCTGACCAGAGTACCTTCTTCCACATGTTTGCTGTCTCCCCCACATGTCTTCTTGCAAACGGGACTTCTTATGGCTTTCTTTTAACAATGGCTTTCTTCTTACTACTCTTCCATAGGACAGATTTGTGGAGAGCACAACTAAAAGTAGGCCTGTGGACAGATTTTCCCACCTGTGCTGTGGCTCTCTGCAGCTCCTCTAGAGTTACCATGGGACTCTTGGCTGCTTCTCAGAATAATGCTCTCCTTGCCTGGCCTGTCAGTTTAGGTCACAGGTGTCAAACACAAGGCCCCATGGGCCGAATCTGGCCCTCCAGGCCATTTTATGTAGCCCTCACACCCCTCCTGCAGCTGCAGGAGAGCTCCAGCCCTCCTCTGGTCCTCCCCCAGGCCCCTACTTTCTGCTTTCAAGCAATGCATCCAGCTTCTTCCCAGCAGAAGCATAAGGAAAGGGGGTACACTGGGATGTTAGGGAGAGTAGGGGACTTAACTTCTGATGGTGGGGTGGCTCTTGACATCTAATGTAAGGGGAGGGGATGCGCTGGACATCTAATCTTACAGATACAACCGGCCCTTTTGAGGACAATCATAATGCTGATGTGGCCCACGCTGACATTTAGTTTGACACCCCTGGTTTAGGTGGACGGCCATGTCTTGGTAGGTTTTAAGTTGTGCCATACTCTTTCCATTTCAGATGATGGATTGCTAGTGCTACGAGAGATGTTCAAAGCTTGGGATATTTTTTTTAACCTAACCCTGCTTTAAACTTCTCCAAAACTTTATTCCTGACATGTCTGGTGTGTCCCTTGGCCTTCATGATGCTGTTTTGTTTGTTCACTAAGGTTCTCTAACAAACCTCTGAGGGCTTCACAGAACAGTTGTATTTATACTGTGATTAAATTAAACACAGGTGGACTCTATTTACTAATTAGTAAACTTCTGAAGGCAATTGGTACCACTCGATTTTAGTTAGGGGTATCAGAGTAAAGGGGGCTGAATACAAATGCACGCCACACTTTTGAGATATTTATTTGTAAAAAAAATTGAAAAACATTTCTAATTTTCTTTCCATTTCACAATTTATGTGCCATTTTGTGTTGGTCTATCACATAAAACAGCTTTTTACTTGAACATGGTTGGATGATGGAAGTTAGTAGAGCTTCACTTCATTCACTGAGATCTAGGGAAAATTCAAATACAAAGTGCAACTTCCTTTGCAAATCGAAGCATCAATTTAGCTTTAGTAAATCAACCCCTATGTAAGATGCTTTCAAACCTGATAGTTCCGCAATAGAAGAACTTGGCTCCTTAGCAATCAACAAACGTTAAGACAATAAACAGTTTGGTCAACAGTATGTAATTACAATATAGCATATAGGGGTCAAGGGTATATAATGTAAAAAGTGCAGTGATCAGAATTATGTCATGTACAGCCCAGCGTACAGAGCGTTGTGGTTAGCAGATATGTATGTATTGTACATTCAAGAGTACAGATGCAACGGCCATGAATACACAAGATTCAACATATACCACACAGCACAGCACACAGAGTTTGGTCAGGAGCATGTAATGTGTGCTGTACATTATGTAATCTTTCCGCAATCTGTATTTTGTGTTTGACAGCCTGTTCTGCTAATCATTACCCTATATGCCGCACTTTACATGATATCCTTTTTACCCCTGCTTTCTTTACTAGGCTATGCATTACATACTCCTGACCATTGCGGCCTGTAATCTGTGCTATACATTACATACTTCCGATTTCAGAGCTCTGTATACCGTAGTGTACTTTGCACACACATTGCTTCAGTTTGAGCATACAGAGGGGAGAGGATTATGTAATGTATAGCCTTGCATTAATTCTCCACTGCTCACCTCTGCACCATTCTTCCACAGCTCACCTCTACGCCCCTGTCCACGCCTCATCTTATCCCCCCACCACAGCTAAGCTGTGCACCCTCCATCCAATACTGTCCTCTGCGCTCCCGTCTACAGATCTTCTTTATGTCCCCAGTCCACTGCTCACATTTGTGTCCCCTATCCACTGCCCACATCTCTGTTCATGTCCACAACTCACCTCTTTGTCCCTGTCCCTCGCCTTCACGTCCCCTGTCCACATTTTACTTCTGCACCTGCACCTCCACCACAGCTCAACTCTGCACCCCCCTGTCCACAAATCACCTCTGCAGCTATTCCACAAACAATTCTGCCCCCTTCCACATCTCACTTCTGCACCCCCTTCACAGCTCACCTCTGGATCCCTATCCAAAACTCTCCTTTTTTTATCCAACAAATAGCACTTTTATTGCTCTGCCTCTCTCATGCATTAGCAGTGTGTAAGGAAGCATGGCCAATTGGCAGAGTCACCACACAGGGAACCAGTCGAGAAATGTAAGGCAAGTGTATTGGATTCCAGCAATAGCATCGCGCTTGGCCCTGGGTCTCAGGGGAGCTTCTGCAGTGAGGCGGCCGGCACAATACGGAGGAGAAGAAACACTTAGTGCTGCACAGCATCCAAAGCAGCCTGGGGGTTGCCACTGAAATCTAGGGGGGGGTGAAGCCCTCCCCAGCACCCCACCTAGATTCGACCTTGACCCCACGTATTACTTTTCCCCCAATCTTCACTTTTGACCTCTCTTCTACAACAGGACATCACGCCCTTGCTCCCTTCAGACTGACATGACAGCTTCTGTTGAACATTACTGCTAAATTAGCTGATTTAGGTGTATGTACTACGTACCGTTATCTTTGTTATTAATGTCTGGTCTCTATAACCACATACTATGTACCGCTATCTTCATTTCCTTGAACTGTCTACCCTGTGACCTAGCTGCAACTATATATTTTTTTTTATAGAAACTTAAATCCTTAAAGTGGAAGTAAACCCTCCTATCATTTTCAGCCAAGGAAGCTGCCATGTTGGCCTCTGTTTAATCTTCAACTGCCATGATGCTGCACATGTGATCAGTTATAACACCAGCCATTGGATGGTGTGACAGTTTGGTTAAGAGCACAACCAATGTGACAGTTAGCATTTCCGGCATTTGAAACTATTAAATCGTTGGGTTTACTTCCACTTTAAAAGAAACACAAAACATTAGCTAGTGTAATGTTTTAGCTTCTACCAAAAACGAAATAATCAGTGTTATCTGACCCATTAGAAATATCTTCTTTTGCTTACAGAAAACTCTTCCAACATTTCCAACCAGCACTCAAATACAAGTTAAAGTTATAAATTTGGGAACTCAAAACTTGACTGTTAACTTTAGAGCAACTCAGCCTCCTAATTTCTCCACGGTTGTGGACCCACTACAGGTACGATGTTACTTTCATTTTACACTTTCTTATAAGAAATTACAAATATAATTTATGTTCACAAATTCTGACTTCTGAATACTGAATAACCCTTATATTAGGGTTATAGGTCTGTAGGGAATTTCCTACTATAGAGTTTTGGTGGCCTGTATTATTTTTCTAGTTCTATTTAAAACAAGGAGTATACAGGTCACTTTTGCCTGCTTGTTAAAAGCTAAGCAACTCCAGTTCCAGTGGTGGCCTCTGGGGATTTATGTTAAACAGATAATTCTTTAGAAAAAAAAAAAAAAAAATGTGGTAGGATTGGCACTGTTCCAATTTTTTGTGGTATTGTGTTATACCCTTTGCGATTGGTCCTCAGTGACTGCTTTGTATGGCTAATAAGCCCACGTATCCCCTGTTTTCTTGGGGTTAGTGTTGCATGGTACCTGCTAGTATTTTTTTAAATATTTTTAATTTTTTGGGGAAACTTTAATGCTAGGGGGTTAGACCCTCAGCCTGTGGTTCGTATGTATAAGGTGAAGGAAAAAAAAGACCTCTTATAAATAAATAAGATAAATACAAATGTATAAATGGATAGATGGATCTCTGGGAACAGCACACAATCTGCTTTAGAGAATTTACTTACTTCTGCACCTGCACCTGCACCTGCACCACAGCTCAACTCTGCACCCCCTGTCCACAAATAGAAAGTGACCTGTGTTTGATCTTCGGCCTATAATTGCCTGATTTCCAGCAATTTTAATCCTTAAAATGAAATGATAAAGGGATCACAAGAAGACACATGTGTTGTTAAATTGCCATTTGAAAGAACATGGATTTTTAAAAAAATAAAATAAAAAGTGTTGCACCCTCTGGCGTGTATTTATGGAAAATTTTGCAAATCCCAAAAAACAAAGGGAATGGTAAGCCCTACGAAAGTAGGCTTCAAATATGAAAAGTTATTGTCTTATATCACCTTAAAGTGTGAAATAAAATTGATAATGTGGCTAAATTGGCAGCTGCAAAAAGTGGGTACAGTGCAAACAATGATAAATGTGTGTATGGATACACTTTAGTAAAAAATATGTTAATGAACTAAGTAAACAAAAATATGTGTGATCAAACTGACGGTGTCAGTGTATTAGTGAAGTTTTGTGGTGACCCCTGTGGTAGTTAAACAATCTTGCTGCTAGAGCAAAAAGTGGGTAAACAATTATTTTGTAACACAAAATATGAGGTTAAACAACAGTGACTTGGCACAAAAATTTATACTAAAAAAGAAAAAGAAAATAAAAATAAGAAGTGTCCGTGCTATTAAACAAAAGTGTCCAGTGCTTTCTCAGAAGGTATATATATTTCTTCTTATAAGGTGTGAAACTTCTTATATAAATGATGTTCAGTGCCGTGCTCCTTATCCGTGCTCCTATATCAGATGCACTCACTAGAAAGCCTTACCCCTCCAGGGGTTCTATGCATTCACAGTATATGCCACTGTGTAGCAGCCTGTGGGTCCTGGTCTTTGTGTGGTGTCACTCTTTGTGCTAATGCCTCATAGGTTTTACCATATGGAGGGAAAAGAAAGGGGGATGCCCATAGTGTAAATCCATTTCACAATTTACAATGTTTATTAAAAGTTTGGGAATGTACTCACATTTAAAAGAACAAACAACAAGCGATTTTTGTTAAAAACAAGCTGAGCTGTCAGACCGGAAGTGACAAAATCACATTTACGCGTTTCATCATCAGACGTCGACTGGAACGTCGACGTCTGATGATGAAACGCGTAAACGTGATTGCGTCACTTCCGGTCTGAGGGCTCAGCTTGTTTTTAACAAATATCGCTTGGATAGGATCAAACACAGGCCACTTTCTATTTTTTAAATTATCTAAAGCAGATTGTGTGTTGTTTTTATCTTATTTATTTATAAGAGGTCTTTTTTTCCTTCACCTTATACACACGAACCACAGGCTGAGGGTCTAACCTCCAGCATTAAAGTTTCCCAAAACATTTCTAAAAATTCTAAAAAATACTAACAGTTACCATGCAACACTAACCCCAAGAAAAAAGGGGATACGTGGGCTTATTAGCCATACAAAGCAGTCACTGAGGACCATTCGCAGAGGGTATAACACAATACCACAAAAAATTGGAACAGCGCCAATCCTACCACATTTTTTCTTTTTTCTATCTTACTGCCACAGTTCGGTGAGGGTTTTTGAATAGGGGCAGCAGTTCCAGAAGGCACGGTCACACAAGTTCATACCTTGAATTCCATAGCGCGGGTCATACCCCGATCCTATTTAGATAATTCTTTAGAACAATAAGAAATGTATAATACAATTAATATGATTTGTAGAAATTTTTTATAGCAAATCCTACTGTTAGAAATCTCCTTCATGTCTTACCGGTCATGTTTCCATTTCTTAGGATTTATAACATTTCCTAAGACAGTAGTTAGGACTATTAAATATCTCTCTGTAGAAATAAACATTTACGAGAACAGAATATTGTATTGAACACAGACAACGTATCTACAGCACATAAAAAAAAATATACATGTCCAATTTTATTCTGTGGGTATACATTATAAAATACAAACGGTCATCAAAAAGTTTCCACGCATCTATTTTCCTTGGAAACGGTGAAGGCGGGAAGAGTAGCAATTGGACACGTCTGAGAGTGTCATGTGACTAGTCTTACTGGCAAGCCGGCTCACCTTGCAGTTTAGTAATGATGTATTTTGTTTTTGAAGTTCTTAATAAAAAGAAATAAAAAAAGGTGGGGAAACTTTTTGAAGAATCCTTGTATATATTTAACAAAACATTTGTGTGATAACTTGCAAATGGCAGTAAACAATAGCAATTGTATAAATCCATTTATATTCTAACCATGTGACATAAACAAATCTAAATCTCACTTAATTCTAATAAAGAATTGTATTTCATACTTACATCTCAACCATGTATTATGAGTGTATTTTTATATGATATAAAGATAGTGTACATAAATAGTATTATTCAGAAATCCAGAGCAAGAAGCAATGTTGATGTGCAAAATGCTGCAATCGGATTTTGGATTAATAAATGTCAGATGATCACATGAACCTGTGCAAGCCCATGTAGGAATGTGATTTGAAGCTTTCACAGAGATATGGACTCCCCTCACATCACAGCACTGGGTGCCTGAGCAGCCAATCCCCATTTACCAGTTCTACCAGTACTTGGTTGTTTGGGAATATTATGCTTTGCATGTCGCCATTGCCCTTTGCACCACCTAAATCTGAAAATGCTATTAGTTACCTTTTCATTTTGTACAGCTCTTATGCAACACATTAAATTATCTTCCACTGACAAATATTTACATTTCTGTAGCCTAAAAAAATACATCAAATCATGAATAATCCTTGAATTGTTATCTTTTTAAATGACAAATTGATGCTTTTTCTTTGCTGTCCACCATTACACATTTACCCAAAACGTTTCAAAATCTCTCATTTTTATTTAGGCGAGTGGCCACGAGACTGTTCAGGTGTCTAGTGAAATGGATGTGAGCTATGGAAATGGCACCAACCCTTTAAGTTTTGCTAACCTTCCAGGGGAGCATCGATACACCTATATCATCTCAAATCAAAATGGACTGTCCACAAACTGGGTAAGTAGTAAACAACCTGTGAAAAGGAAGAAACAAACTCTGTGCTCATGATGACCCTCCTTTTTTTAAATGTAATAAGTTGCTGTACACCTGTCCTCTAATACTGTGGAGGAAAACAGTGTACGGAGGAATACCTGGAGGAGCAGAAGTATATAATAATTGAAAAATCGCTAGGGCCCGTCTTATTTTTATAAGGGGGTCATATGAAATCTGATTAAGTGTTACTCAGGAAGAGTGAGACGTGTGGAACTTGGAAACATAGGCACCGATTACATTAGTGGAAAGCAACGCATCTTTGAAGTGGCACTTTATTACACAATTGCACAGGAAAATGTATATGATTTATTTGTGAGCTTTAGCACAGTATATGGACTTTAGATCACAGTTGGATGATAGTTTCTTGTGACACACATTTTTTAAACATTAGCCCTTTGTGTGTGAGTGGAATTGGTTAAGAATTATATTTGAGAGTTTTTTTTTAGAAGATTAGTGAAGCATTAGATTTATGTATTCACAGATATGTTTAGCATTTTTTTTAGGTATTTGTTTTAGTATTGCACCATTATAAATATATAATAAACAACCTGTACTGAGAAGCGAGAAATATGCTGGCTGTGATTTGATTTGTGTGTATGCTCAAATGCATTGGAGATGACAAATTGATGATTATTTCTGTATTAACATGTTTCAATGTGTGTTAGATTTTTAGACATATTTCTTGATAAAACTTTGTTTAAAATACCGTATACTCTTTATATGTTAAAATGGTGTATTTTTGTTCAATGCAGGCTGAAGACATAACCAGCAAACCAGAACAAGGAAGCAATGCTATAAGGTCAGATTTTCAAAACGAATATATAGCTATTGCCAATGCCATTAGAATGAGGTTAGAACATGGTACTGTATAAGCTAAAAATTGCTGCGGGTGATTCCTACTTTATGCCATACAGCAGGATTAGGTGAACGGTGAGTCCCCCACCAGACCCACTTTCACACAGTGGCAGGGCCAAGGGGTAAGCAAAAGAGGTGGCTGCCTTGGGTGCTTTAGCAGGAGGAAGAACAAAAAGGGCAAGGCGGTGCACATTGGCCTTTTCACCTGGGGCGAGTTTAGTAAATGAGTTTAAGCTCTGTTGACTTCCATCATCTGATCATGTGCAAGCAAATATGCTGTATTTTTTCTTTGCACGTGATTGGGTATTTTTGCAAAGTGAAATTTCACCACGTTCAATAAACTTTGGGGGAAAATTCCCTTGCAAAGTGCAACTTTCCTTCCAAAGTGAATAGCCTATTTGCGTTTAGTAAATCAACCCTAATGTGTGCATATAGACAAGAACCGCACAAGCCCATCTCTAGGTCAGATTATTAATCCAGAATGCAGATGTTGACCATGGATTATGCCTGAACAATGATAGCACCATAATTCTACAAAGAAAATCAGATGAAGACATTGTTATGCCGCGTACACACAAACGGAATTTCCGACAACAAATGTTCGATGGGAGCTTGTTGTCGGAAATTCCGACTGTCTGTAGGCATCGGACATTTTTTGTTGGAATTTCCGACAACAAAAATTTGAGAGCTGGTTCTCAAATTTTCCGACAACAAAATCCGTTCTGAATTTCCGATTGTGTGTACACAATTCCGAAGCACAAAATTCCACGCATACTCCGAATTAAGCAGAAGAGCCGCACTGGCTATTGAACATCATTTTTCTCAGCTTGTCGTACGTGTTGTACGTCACCATGTTCTTGACGTTCGGAATTTCCAACAACATTTGTGTGATCGTGTGTATGCAAGACAAGTTTGAGCCAACATCTGTCGGAAATAAATCCGGGATTTTGTTGTCAGAATGTCCGATCGTGTGTACTGTAATACATGATTGTAAGTGGTACACATTGCTTAGCATGCATGCACTTAACATGAAAAATAACATGAAAAATATATCTAAAACTAGGATAGCTTTATTCTTACATTTGTCACTGAAATTGAAATTCCAGCATTTTTAAAAATTAGGACTACTACATCTGTTCTGCTTCCCCAGGATTAATATTGCAAGTGTGATCTCTATAACTAAACAATGTCATTTGTGGTGAGATAGCTATAACTTACAATCTCAGTAGCATTGACAGATATTAACACAATCCAAATTACATATTGTAGATCATAGAAAGCTTTAATCAAAAACTTGTGCATATCTTGACAAATGACCATCAGATAGGTCAAAAAATCATAATATGTATAGCTTAAGCAATTATAGGTACTCCGAACTGAAACTAAAGACACAGCGTAGGAGGGTGGCATTAACTGTACAAAGCATCTGCTAGCTACGGAGTGAGGAAGAAACACAATTATTTAAAGGCAAACAAACAGCAATGTATGTGTAACATGATAACATCTACGACAAATGTTCAGTTATATGCCATTTATCATAATGCATAAGATTTCTGCTCAAAAAGTCCAACTACACTGCATGGACATGCCAGCTGAACAACTTCTGGTACCTACTGGAATTGAAGCAGTACCTGTCTAACAGATTATGTTCACAATTTGTTCTTGCAGGTTTATTAATAATTTTCAAGAAAGCATCAACATAACAGTGGATAATACAAACCTTGGTGAAGTTTCACCGTTCAGCTTTTCCAATTACACTATGCAAAATGTAATGTAAGTGCATTCATTTTAGATCTGCATAACTGAAAGCTATGTAAAAAAGAATTATTTTGTTAAATGTTAATACCTTTTTTCTGCACAATAAAAGAGTAAGATACACATGGCAGTCTCCATGCCAGCAATAGAACAAACTGTAGAAAAAACGAAAAAGAGGGTGTACCAACCTTGCACATTATCCAAGTATTGTTTATTGGTATAAAAAGAAAGGAAATATACTCACAAACCAGTCTTTCTACAGTGTTTCCATTGGGTTTCCCCCGACCGGGAGGGCAACATCCACCGTCAATTTTGACTTGATATACAAGCGATGTCTTCATATACAAGTAGCGTCATGTCACAAGTGAGTATAAAAGAGAAGAGAGGCGCCTCTAAGTGTAGCAATATGGTTACATTTAATGAAGGTACAACAATTAGCAACATATTGCTACACTTGGAGGCGCCTCTCTTCTCTTTTATACTCTGTAGCTCCCGCTGGATTTTGCTTCTAATCCCCCTTGTGGAGGTTTCCATTTGTGATGGACATTTTATGATTACACAACCTGGTCACATTGATATAATATTTTTTATATGGACTATAAACTGAAGGACTTATGAATAAATGGTTGTGGAATGAATTATTTGAGTTCCCATTATTTCTTATGGGGAAATTTGCTTTGATATACAAGTGCTTTAGATTCCAAGCATGTTTCTGGAACTAATTATGCCCGCAATCCAAGGTTTTACTGTACTTATTTGTAGATATTTTTCTGATTAATGAGCACGATTTACTGATTAAGATGACACCAGAGGTCAACATTAACCATAAGAATTAAACCATCCTGTACATGTGAATATTATACTGTAGCATACATGTTCACATTTACACTTTAAGAAAAACTGTGACATTACTTGTGTGTTAATGTTTTATATCATATTTTTTGTGCTTAAATTGGCTGTGTTTCTGTTGTACAGAAAAAAAATAAAGGGTATTACTGAAACCGGGAAGAACTGCTCTGTCGACTCTATGGGGTTTGGTTTTGGAAGCTCTTACACAATAATCATTAATGAAGTAAGTAACTTACATTTCTTGTGTTCAGCAATGATGAATGAGTGCATCTGCTTCTATCTACAGTAGTTCTGCGCATCTGATTTACTGTTTTTTCTTTAGTGAGTAGATATACCTTTTATCTTGTAGAGCAAAAAAGAAAGAGTAGCATTGACATTTCAGCCTTATTCAACCAATCAGCAACCTTTAAGTTTTTACATCATAGTAGTTGCATTTGTTGTAGTAGCAATAGTTGTCGTAGCAGTAGTAGCAGCTTACTATTAGTGTCTGTCACAGGACCACATTTCAAGCATTAGGTGACATGATCTCTGCTGATTGAAATTGCTTGAGACTTACATTTATGCAAAGCTACCTACGTCCTACATGTAACAGAATGTTAAGGCCAGGTAACCCCTATTGACTTAGAAGTGTAACCGCCCTTGTGACCGGTTCGGCTAAGCCTCAGAATCCCATAAGGGCTTTCCAGAAAGTTCCAGATATAAGAGGGTCGATAACCTACAGTAGGTCATATCTGCGGCTTACCAATACATAGTTCAGCATCAGAAGGAAAACTCCTTGACTCGAGAAGGCTTTGTATTTTTGAGAGCTCCAGCCACTGTACAAGAGGCCAGTGTTCTATCAGTCCAGTGAGATGCTGTATCCCTGAATGATCCATCCACTTCAACTAATGAAAGACCCAAGAGCTTTACTCTGCGGTGCTGCAGTGCCCTCTGTTATATAGATCAATTGCTTCTTGCTTGCAGAAACCATACCGCCCAAATTTTTGAGATAAGAACGAGGGACACCTATAAGCAAAAGTATGAAGACATAGGACACATCCCTGCCACACCCCCTTAAAGGAGCATCATACCACTACTTTTCCTTTATACTGGATTTTGAAATTTACAAATGCAGCAATTTAGAAATTGGATGAAAGGTTTAGCACTGGGAAACACTTTTTGAAAGATAACAAGCATTTTATATACAGAAATATAGATCAAACCAAAATGAGGGACAAATGAGTAGGAAACGGGGACAAAGAAACTTTGTTTGAAATCAAAGACAGTCCCTCAAAATCAGGGACAGTTGGGAGGTATGCAGAAACCATTAGCCTGCCACTGCATAAAAACGGGCAAATGGTGGCATCTTGGATTCGGCAGGATGAACTCCTGCTCCTGCCACTTGTGCATGGCTTGTGATTGCTGCTGGACACAGTGGATCACAGATCAGGGTACAGGGCTGATGAAATTGGCCCTGTACCATGTGATTTCTGGGACCAATTATATATATATATATATATATATATGTGTATATATATATTTTTTTTTTTAACATAAAGTTTATTTATAGTTTCAAAAACAAACATACATTATCAGGTTGCAAAATATATATATATATATATATATATATATATATATATATATATATATATATATATATATATATTTATATATATCACATACAGTATCTCACAAAAGTGAGTACACCCTTCACAGTTTTGAAAATATTTTATTATATCTTTTCATGTGACAACACTGAAGAAATGACACGTTGCTACAATGTAAAGTAGTGAGTGTACAGCTTGTATAACAGTGTAAATTTGCTGTCCCCTCAAAATAACTCAGCACAGTTATCCAGGGCCGCCATCAGGGGGGGTACAGCCAATATACTTGTAAGGGGCCCGAGCATCCCAAGGGGCCTGGTCTCACCCCCCCCCCTACAGCAGCATAATGACATTAAACTTTTAGCAGCCAGCCGCTGACCTGCACATGCCTGCCACAAATAAGCACTACCTGCATGCTGCATGCTGCACCCCTGCACACAGGCAGGACATTGATTTCTCCCCCCCGCAGGTGATCCGCAATCCGTGCTCTGGCACTTGCTCTGCTTCCCTGCTGAGGCGGAGCCTGCTGCTAGGTTATTAATGTGATTGGGCGGGACTCAAGGAGGTGGTGTAGTCAGTCTCATCAGTGGTGAGACCCAGCCCTGTGTGGAGTGGACTGTGTTTGATCTCCCCAGATGGAAAATCATACACCTGGCCCTGATAAACTGACATGATGGAGTTACATTGTGAAAATGGATGAGGATTTCTTGGGTGGAGATGAGAGTTACATTGTGGAGAGCCTCTTCACAATGTAACTCTCACCCCAACCCAGAATCATCCTCATCCCTGTCCACATTGTATCCTCATCCCCACCTAGAATCATCCATCCCTCTCCATCATCCTCATCCCCACCCACAATCATCCATCCCTCTCCATCATCCTCATCCCTGTCCACAATGTATCCCCATCCTCACTTAGAAATGTTGTCAGTAGGCTATAGTGTGCATGAACACTGGCCAATACCCCTGAGGGATGCTTAGGGTGAAGATAGACACTTGGAAAGTATATGCTTTTGATGAGGTAAATATATTTATTCAAAAGAAAGAAAGAGTGTACACATATATAAATGCTGGATTGGATTCAGTATGTTTACATACAAAAATAGGTAGGCTTATACAGTTTTTAACATGTCGACAGCATGAACATACAAAAAACGTTGTGACAATTATAAGAACTTGCTTGATACATGTATGATAAGGATGATGCCAACATGTTTCAGACTTTGGTCCTTTGTCAAGGCAACTAGGTATCCTTTTGATTCACATCTAAATGTGTGTGAGAATCATAGAATTAGTACATATTGATTAAGACATATAATACAGTCATTTTAACCATTGCTGTGTACAACCAATGCAGTACATAAAAATTATGTAAAAAATGGACAGATACTCACATGTAATGCCAATATTCATATTTGCCACAGTGAAAACCACTGAAAGTGGTATGAAGAGATACATAAGGTGAAGGTTTGTAAAAGCAAGGTAGGGATAGCCACTGAAAGTGGAAAGCTTGCTGGTGTAGCCTCAGAAGGTTACAAGGTCCTATACAGGGCTTGGGCAGAGGTCTTGTAACAGTCAAACTGAGCCAGGCAGTGTAAGGCTGTAAAAATAGAGTATAGGTATAAATATGGTGAGGGTAATTGTAATAAAGATGCATATGCAGCCTTATGAGCAAAATGCTGTTGTTACCTGATTAAAAGATCACTTGGAATGAGGGATCAGTCAGCTCTGGATCATCAGCAGCATGTACTGAGGCCATCTAGTGTGTAGTTTTATAAGTAATCATCTAATGACAATCAGCTGAGTAAGAGTATGGGTATTTTGCTGAAAGAGAAACTGATTGGTTGTTTGTCTGGGAGGAAAGAGGCGCCAGAGCGCCATAGGTGTATTTCCATTGAGGACCTCTTAACCACTTCAGCCCCGGACCATTTGGCAGCCAAAGGACCAGAGGTCTTTTTTCAATTTCGCACTGCACTACTTTAACTGGTAATTGCGCGGTCATGCAATTTTGTAACCAAACGAAATTTGCGTCCTTTTCTTCCCACAAATAGAGCTTTCTTTTGATGGTATTTGATTGCCTCTGTGATTTTTATTTTTTGCGATATAAATGGAAAAAGAGCGAAAATTTTGAAAAAAAAAGAGATTTTCTACTTTTTGTTATAAAAAAAAATGTAATAAACTCAATTTTAGTCAAACATTTGGGCCAAAATGTATTCAGCCACATGTCTTTAGTAAAAAAAAAATGCCAATAAGCGTATATTTATTGGTTTGCGCAAAAGTTATAGCGTCTACAAGAGTACAAAGAGTACATTTTCTGGAATTTACACCACTTTTAATTTATGACTGCCTATTTCATTTCTTGAGGTGCTAAAATGGCAGAGAAGTACAAAACCCCCCCAAATGACCCCATTTTGGAAAGTAGACACCCCAAGCTATTTGCTGAGAGGCATGTTGAGCCCATTGAATATTTTTTTTTTTAGTCCCAAGTGATTGAATAAAGACAAAAATAAAAAAGATTTTTTTTTTTTTTTCAAAAAGTTGTCACTAAATGATATATTGCTCACACATGCCATAGTTATATGTGGAATTGCACCCCAAAATACATTTTGCTGCTTCTCCTGAGTATGGGGATACCACATGTGTGGGACTTTTTGGGAGCCTAGCCGCGTACGGGGCCCCGAAACCCAAGCACCGCCTTCAGGATTTCTAAGGGTGCAAATTTTTGATTTCTCTCCTCACTACCTATCACCGTTTCGAAGGCCATAAAATGCCAAAATAGCACAAACCCCCCCCAAATGACCCCATTTTGGAAAGTAGACACCCCAAGCTATTTGTTGAGAGGCATGGTGAGTATTTTACAGCTCTCATTTGTTTTTGAAAATGAAGAAAGTAAAGAAAAAAAAAAAATTTTTTTTTCTTTTTTTCAATTTTCAAAACTTTGTGACAAAAAGCGAGATCTGCAAAATACTCACCATACCTCTCATCAAATAGCTGGGGTGTCTACTTTCCAAAATGGGGTCATTTTGGGGGGTTTTATCCCATCTGGGCATTCCATGGCCTCCGAAACTGTGATTGGCAGTGAGAAGTGAAATAAAAAAATTACACCCTTAGAAAGCCTGAAGGCGGTGCTTGGTTTTTGGGGTTCCGTACGCAGCTAGGCTCCCAAAAAGTCCCACACATGTGGTATCCCCGTACTCAGGAGAAGCAACAGAATGTATTTTGGGGTGTATTTCCACATATGCCCATGGCATGTTTGAGCAATATATCATTTAGTGACAACTTTTTGTAAAAAAAATATATATATATTTTTTTTTTCATTATTCAATCTCTTGGGACAAAAAAAAAAAAATATTTAATGGGCTCAACATTGCTCTCATCAAATAGCTTGGGGTGTCTACTTTCCAAAATGGGGTCATTTGGGGGGGGTTTGAACTGTCCTGGCATTTTATGCACAACATTTAGAAGCCTATGTCACACGTCACCCACTCTTCTAACCACTTGTAGACAAAGCCCTTTCTGACACTTTTTGTTTACATGAAAACATATTTTTTTTTTTGCAAGAAAATTACGTTGAACCCCCAAACACTATATATATTGTTAAAGCAAAGGCCCTACAGATTAAAATGGTGGGTGTTGCATTTTTTTTTTTCCACACAGTATTTGCGCAGCGATTTTTCAAACGCATTTTTTGTGGAAAAAATACACTTTTTTTTATTTTAATGCACTAAAACACACTATATTGCTCAAATTTTTGATGAAATAAAAAATATGATCTTAGGCCGAGTACATGGATACCAAACACGACATGCTTTAAAATTGCGCACAAACACGCAGTGGCGACAAACTACATACATTTTTAAAAGCCTTTAAAAGCCTTTACATGATACCACATTAGATTCACGGAGGAGGTCTACTGCTAAAATTACTGCCCTCGATCTGACCTTCGCGGTGATACCTCACATGCATGGTGCAATTGCTGTTTACATATGACGCCAGACCAACGCTTGTGTACGCCTTTGCGCAAGAGAAGGGGGGGCAGGGGTGCTTTTTTTTTTTTTTTTTTTTTTTTTTTTTTTTTTATTTATTTAGCTTTTTTATTTTATTTTTAAACTGTTCCTTCCATTTTTTTTCTTTGTTATGATTTTTATTGTTATCTCAGGGAATGTAAATATCCCCTATGATAGCAATAGGCAGTGACAGGTACTCTTTTTTTGAAAAAATTGGGGTCTATTAGACCCTAGATCTTTCCTCTGCCCTCAAAGCATCTGACCACACCAAGATTGGTGTGATAAAATGCTTTCCCAATTTCCCAATGGCGCGGTTTATATCCGGGAGGGGGGACATTCCCTCCCACTGCTTGTAAAAGCAATCTAGAGGCTAATTACCCGCTAGAATTGCTTTTACATGAAAGCCGATCACTGGCTGAAAAGAATGATACCAAGATGATACCTAAACCTGCAGGCATCATTCTGGTATAACCATTCAAAGTCCAGCAACATACTGGACATATATTGTAATCTTTTTTTTTTCATGCAGCCTCTTGGCTGAACGAAAAAAAGAGATTGATTGGTGGGTATGCCCACCATTAGAATACCTCCCTTCATCCACCCACTTCTAATGATGGGCATACATGCACCATTTATATATGCCGATGCATGGGGGCATCCTCCCGCAAAAGTTATGCCGTGTACACACGGTCGGAATTTCGACCGTATGTACGTGGCATTAGGAGCCAATCGCTCCTCCGCCCCCCCTGCTGCCCCCATGCTTCGGCATATATGCTCTTTTTTTTAACTGTGGTGGTGAAATCACCTCCTACAGCGTTGGAGTCGCGGCTTTATGTATCGTGGGAGCAAACGCTGTTGCTGTCAAGATAAATAAATCCGCGTTGCAACTGAATGGCGCACCTGAAAACAAAAAAATGCTTAACACTGAAACACAGTAAACAAAATTACATACCTGAAAAGCAAGCATGATAAAACATAATAAAACATTGCAGAATAGAATGGAGTAAAAAAAGAGCAACGATAGAGAGAGAATAGAGAGAGAGAGAGAGAATAATAAAACGACAACTATTTTTTTTTTTTTTTTTTTTTGAGATTCACAGGTAAAAAAGCTCCTGACTGAAGCGACTGAATCAAAGCGCTACCACAAAAAAACTGTTAGCGATCGCAGGGATCAGGCCTGACTCTGCGAACGCTGCAGTTATGTGTGCTTAGTGTTTTGTAAGTGACAGTGATCGATCGATACTGCACTTGGGTGGGCTGGGCGGAGGGGGAAAACGCAGGTGCTAGCAGGTATCTGGGCTGATCCCGCTAACAATGCGTTTTTTTTTTTTTGGAACCCTAAACTGCTGGGACGCTAGTATAGATCTGATCAGATCAGATATTGATCTGTTCAGATACTATACCACTAAGGGAGGTGTATGCTTTGCGCGTGGGTGTTTGCGGTACTGGCACTAACCTGGGGCGACGCAGACCTTATTTGACCCTAAAACCTAATTGATATCACCCGCCGGGCGATCAGGGGGTTAAACCGTTATTGGGTAATAAATGGCGGGTGCCCTGACAGTATAAAAAACAAGCTAACTAACCAGCGTCACCCGTAACAGTAATACAAAAAAAAACTGGCTACCTAGCGGCACCAGTGACACTAATGCAGCGATCAAAAAAACAATCGCTTAGTGACACTGGCAAAAGGGGGTGAAAGGGTTAACTAGGGGCAATCAGGGGGTTAAACCTTTATTAGGTAATATATGGGGGTACCTGACGCTATATAAAAACCTGACGGGGAACCTAAATAACGAAATAACTAACTGGCTAACCAGCGTCACCAGTGACAGTTATATGGTGATCACTGGTGAAAGGGTTAACTCTAGGGGCAATCAGGGGGTTAAAACCTTTAGGTTGTAATATGGGGGTACCTGACCTATAAACCTATTTATGAACCTATATAAACATGGCGGTTAACCTAAAAAAAAAAAAAATGGTTACCTAGCGACACTAATGCAGCGATCAGAAAAACGATCGCTTAGTGACACTGGCAAAAGGGGGTGAAAGGGTTAACTAGGGGCAATCAGGGGGTTAAAACCTTTATTAGGTAATATATGGGGGTACCTGACGCTATATAAAAACCTGACGGGGAACCTAAATAACGAAATAACTAACTGGCTAACCAGCGTCACCAGTGACAGTTATACGGTGATTACTGGTGAAAGGGTTAACTCTAGGGGCAATCAGGGGGTTAAAACCTTTATTTAGGTTGTAATATGGGGGTACCTGACCTATAAAACTATTTATGAACCTATATAAAACATGGCGGTTAAAATAAAAAAAAAAATGGTTACCTAGTGACACAATGCAGCGATCAGAAAAACGATCGCTTAGTGACACTGGCAAAAGGGGGTGAAGGGGTTAACTAGGGGCAATCAAGGGGTTAAACCTTTATTAGGGGGGGGTAGGGGGCTACCTAGGACCTAAAACTAACTGCCCTGACAGTTATTACAGTCACACTGACACTAAATGCAGTGATCAGTAAATAAATGATCACTGCAATTAGTGACACTGTGACTGGGGGGGGAGGGGGGTGATCTGGGGGGTGATCAGGGGGTGACAGGGGGGTGGAATATGTGCCTAACTGTACTGGTGTCAGTGTACTGTTGTGCACTAACCTTTACATGTTCGCCGCTCGGCGTCTCCGGTCACATAGACCGGCGCACCGAGCGTGACATCACTTCCGCCTTCCTGTCTATACAATAGACAGGAAGGGGAAGCTTTTCATTCGCCAGGAGCGATCGCGAGGGGGTGGCCAGAAACCACTGGCCGTCCCCTCGTCCCGGATCGCTCCTGAAGCGATGCCGACCGTCCCCGCCGGCGGAGGGGGGTCCGATCGGACCCCCCAACCGCCTGAAGAATGGCACGTACAGGTACGTGGTTCTGCCTGTACGTGCCATTCTGCCGACGTATATGTACATGGGGCGGTCGGCAAGTGGTTAACATGGTCTATAACAATGAGTGCGTATACCCAAATGTATTTTGCCAAGTATTTCATTGTCCAATGAGGTTTTTATTACAGAACTTTTTCCACCTTTAATGTGACCTATAAACTATACAATATATAAACTATATGGGGGGGGGGGGGGCTAAAATAATTTGGTTGTATAAGTGTGAACACCTTCTTATAACTGGGGATGTAGCATTGTTCAGAATTAAGCAATAACATTCAAATTCATGGTAAATAGAAGTCAGCACACACCTTCCATCATTTAAAGTGATTAACCCCAAATAAAATTCAGCTGTTCTAGTAGGTCTTTCCTGACATTAGTCGCATCGTACAGCAAAAGCCATGGCCCACAAAGAGCTTCCAAAGCATCAGAGGGATCTCATTGTTAAAAGGTATCAGTCAGGAGAAGGGTACACAAGAATTTCCAAGGCATTAGATATACCATGGAACACAGTGAAGACAGTCATCATCAAGTTGAGAAAATATGGCACAACAGTGACAACACTACTAAGAACTGGACGTCCCTCCAAAATTTATGAAAAGACGAGAAGAAAACTTGTCAGGGA
>CM053027.1:429732625-429770921 GCA_028564925.1 Lithobates sylvaticus
GTTGGGAGGATCAGATTTGATCTCACAGTGTATGGAGATATAAGGCCTGTTTTATACCTGTGTCTGGTGAGTTCATTACCAACAGGGATTATTCATGCACGAGGTGTTGGTGATGGTATCCAGATGAGAAACCTAGTCCTGATTGCTAAGGGTTACGGAGCACACCTCTACTAAATTTCTATTACATTGATTTTATGTGGACTTTTTAATATTAAAATTTTTTGTGTGTTGATTGATTCCTCAAAGGACTTTCATCTCTTTTATTTTCTGGATTACACTGAATATTGTATTTTATTATTCTACTAGCGCTGTTAATGCTGAGATGACTGCTTAATTTTTACCCTTGGTATATTTTATTGATCGTTTGTATTTATAATAGCCGCTGCTGTGCATTGAACCTATTTGTCCATTTGAGCGCTTGGATCAGTGACACCCTCTTTGTTACTGAAATATTTATATATTGTTTGAATTTACATGTTGTTGATTTACCGTATAAGCACTGCGCACTTTAATGTTTTGTGTATATATATATATATATATCAAATGTGTGTGCATTATTAATTGGGTATAGAATATGTGTTTTATGAGATTTTTTTTCACTATTAGATATACATAGATACTCCATTAATTGGATCAGCGCTGTTGTATCACAATTTTTAATACTATTGTTTTTGGTCCTGCCATTAATTTGAGCAGCTGCGATCCATAAGTTGTCAATCACTACAGCTTTCTATTTAGGAATCTTTGGTGCTATATTGCATTGTGTTTTCTCGTCTTTTCAAAAATGAAAAATATACAGAAAATAATGAGTAAAATATATACAAATTAACGGCCAGAAATTGAATCAAAATTGACATTTAAGCCAGCAGGGATGACCACCTTGGTCTCATATATCCAATAGGATTCCCTGTGGTCAACTGTAACAACCCCCTCCAATGCCCTTTAACCCTCTCTATACCCCAGAACTTCAAACCCCTGGGATCACTGTTATGGTGAAGTCTGTGGTGTGTAGAGACGTTATGGGTCTTAAGTCCTTTTTTAATATTAACAACGTGCTCCCTCAACCTAACCTGGAGCTCTCTAGAGGTTCTGCCCACATATTGTTGGCCACAATTGCACTCCAGCATGTGCACAACTCCCGTCATAGAGCATGTGATCAAATCATTAATCTTCTTTCTGCTTTTTGTCATTAACCCTAGAATGTTTACATGCTGAGCAACTGCCACAGGCATAAAACCCCTTAACCAGTTAACAACCGGCCCATAGCCGAAAAACGGCTACAGGGCGGTTGCTTAACTCTGGGAGGCCGTTAATTAACGGCCTCACAGAATTCTGCTCTTGCGCGCCCCCTGGTGCGCGCACTCGAGAGCATCCATGATCGCCGGGTCCAGAGGACCCGGCGGATCATGGATCACGGTAAACGGCCGCTCATCGCGGCCGTTTACCACGTGATCGCTCCGTCAAATGACGGAGTGATCACATGTAAGCAAACCGGCGTCATTTGATGACGCCGGTTCCTCTCTCCTCCTCTCTCTGTACCGATCGGTACAGTATGAGAGGAGAGGGGGAGGGATCGGTGGCAGCAGTGCTGTGGGCGGGATCTGTAGTGCCCACAGCCTGCTCTGCCACCACCGATCCATCCATCCATCCATCCATGCTCAGCCATCCCCCCATACCCTGCAATACCCAGCAATAGCCTGCAGTGTATTGCTGGGTATTGCAGGGTATGGAGGGATGGCTGAGCATGGATGGATGTATTCTCTGCCATCCCCCCCAATACTGTGCCATACCCCCCTATACTGTGCCATACCCCCCAATACTGTGCCATACCCCCGCAATACTGTGCCATACCCCCGCAATACTGTGCCATACCCCCGCAATACTGTGCCATACCCCGCAATACTCTGCCATACCCCGCAATACTCTGCCATACCCCGCAATACTCTGCCATACCCCGCAATACTCTGCCATACCCCGCAATACTCTGCCATACCCCGCAATACTCTGCCATACCCCGCAATACTCTGCCATACCCCGCAATACCCTGCGATACTCTGCCATACCCTGCGATACTCTGCCATACCCTGCGATACTCTGCCATACCCCGCAATACTCTGCCATACCCCGCAATACTCTGCCATACCCCGCAATACTCTGCCATACCCCGCAATACCCTGCGATACTCTGCCATACCCTGCGATACTCTGCCATACCCTGCGATACTCTGCCATACCCTGCCATACCCTGCGATACTCTGCCATACCCTGCGATACTCTGCCATACCCTGCGATACTCTGCCATACCCTACGATACCCTGCGATGCTCTGCGATACCCTGCGATACCCTGCCATACCCTGCGATACTCTGCAATACCCGGCGATACTCTGCGATACTCTACCATACCCGGCGATACTCTGCAATACCCGGCGATACTCTGCAATACCCTGCGATACTCTGCATACCCTGCAATACCCAACAATACCCTGCGATACTCGCTACGATCAAAGCCAGGATCGTTTTTTTTTTTTTTTTATTTCAGGCTTTCCAGCCTAGAGGTGAGATGTGGGGTCTTATTGACCCCATATCTCACTGTAAAGAGGACCTGTCATGCCACATTCCTATTACAAGGGATGTTTACATTCCTTGTAATAGGAATAAAAGTGATCAAACATTTTTTTGGGGGGAAAAAAAGGGTCAAACTAAAATAAATAAAGTAAAATGAACAATAAAAATATATATATATATTTTTTTAAAGCGTCCCTGTCCCCGTGTGCTCGCACGCAGAAGCGAACGCATACGTAAGTCCCGCCCACATATGAAAACGGTGTTCAAACCACACATGTGAGGTATCGCTGCGAACGTTAGAGCGAGAACAATAATTTTGGTCCTAGACCTCCTCTGTAACTCAAAACATGTAACCAGTAAACAAAATTAAAGCCTATGGGGATTTTTAAGTAGCGAAGTTTGGCGCCATTTCACGAGTGTGTGCAATTTTGAAACGTGACATGTTGGGTATCTATTTACTCGGCGTAACTTCATCTTTCACATTATGCAAAAACATTGGGCTAAATTTACAGTTTTGTTTTTTGTAAAGCACAAAACATTTTTTTTCCAAATAAAACATGTTCGAAAAATTGCTGCGCAAGTACCGTGCTAGATAAAAAGTTGCAACGACCGCCATTGTATTCTCTAGGGTCTTTGCTAAAAAAAAACATATATAATATTTTGGGGTTCTATGTAATTTTCTAGCAAATAAATGATGATTTTTACATGTAGGAGAGAAATGTCAGAATTGGCCCGGGGTGCTCCAGAACACCTGATGGCGCTCCCTGCATGTTGGGCCTCTGTATGTGGCCACGCTGTGTAAAAGTCTCACACATGTGGTATCGCCGTACTCAGGAGTAATAGCAGAATGTGTTTTGGGGTGTAATTTGTGGTATGCATATGCTGTGTGTGAGAAATAACCTGCTAATATGACAATTTTGTGAAAAAAAAAAAAAAAAAATTTAAAAAAATCTTGATATTGCAAAGAATTGTGGGAAAAAATGACAACTTCAAAAAACTCACGATGCCTCTTTCCAAATACCTTGGAATGTCTTCTTTCCAAAAAGGGGTCATTTGGGGGGTATTTGTACTTTTATGGCATGTTAGGGTCTCAAGAAATGAGATAGGCCGTCAGTACTTCAGGTGTGATCAATTTTCAGATATTGGCACCATAGCTTGTGGACTCTATAACTTTCACAAAGACCAAATAATATACCCCAATTTGTACTTATTTTTACCAAGGATATGTAGCAGTATAAATTTTGGCCAAAATTTATCAAGAAAAATTACAAATTTGCTAA
Source organism: Lithobates sylvaticus (assembly GCA_028564925.1). Taxonomy (NCBI): domain Eukaryota; kingdom Metazoa; phylum Chordata; class Amphibia; order Anura; family Ranidae; genus Lithobates; species Lithobates sylvaticus. The sequence continues at coordinate 429,736,471 of CM053027.1, forward strand.
ATTTTATAACAAAAACGAAGAAAAATTCATTTTTTTTACTGAATTTTCAGTCATTTTTCTTTTATAGCACAAAAAAAAAAAAAAAAAACAGAGGTGATTAAATACCACCAAAAAAAAGCTCTATTTGTGTGAAAAAAAGGACAAAAATTTCATATGGGTACAGTGTTGTATGAATGAGTAATTGTCATTCAAAGTGTGAGAGCACCGAAAGCTGAAAATTGGTCTGGTTATTAAGGGTGTTTAAGTGCCCAGTGGTCAAGTGGTTAAGAAAGGAAAACAACCTACTCTCAGTCTGTAATGGTGGATCAATAACTCCTGGCACTACAAAGTCACACAAAGAGGGGGCAACACTGGACCCAAAATGTTATCCTGTTTCAGAACTGTTCCAGTTTTTACGAACTATCCTTTCAAACTTCTTATAATGTATATTGCAATCCAAAATAAATTAAAATGTATCCTTTTCTGAGTTATTATCCCTAATTTTATCACAGACCAATGTGCACAAGTCTAATTTTCTCTATTTCCTGGTTAAGGGAATTCATTTCATATCCTTTTTGTTGGAACCTAGATGGCAGTTCTTGCGACTGCTTAAAGCGATTGTATAGTCTTTTTTTTTTTTACTTTTACCTACAGGTAAGCCTATAATAAGGCTTACCTGTAGGTAAAATTCATATCTCCTAAACCTGTATGGTTTAAGAGATTTTTACATTTAATGCAGGCGCTGATGTCATGCGGCGTATGCACGTTTAAGACCCGGCTGAAGGTCTGGCAGAACTGCCAGATCTTGCCGGGAAAAATAATGTATAATGTATGAATTTCGTTTATGGGGAATATGGGGAAGTCTGGCATGCCAAGATTTGGTACATGGCTTCTTTGGAGCTTCTTTGGAGCAGAGGGAGGCCCATTCAAATGAATGGTGCTGCTCCAAAAACTCTCCACTAAAAAACAAAACAAAGCTAAAAAAAAACACGCTGCAGAAGCTGTCGCTGCGCTACGCTCAGGTGTGAATGGAGCCTTAAACTTCATACCAGACCTGAAGGGCCTGGTAATAGAATAGGTGGAGACCTCCATGCTGTTAAGGACCTGGTGCTGACTTCTTAGCATCCAAACACAAATCACAGGAAAAAACACAACAAAAAGATATATACTGCACATGCATTTTTGGTGCTGCTCCATTGAAATCTATGGGGCCAAAATTGTGTTGGAGTCACAACCAATATGCACGAACGCTTCAAAAGTGGTATTTTTCATCCAGTTTTCGTATTGTGTGTATGAAGCTTAACTGTTAGTACATAAAAAAAAAACAATCCTCAATAAACATAAATCCGGTAATTCTCTGAATAATCAGCACTCATTCAATTCTGCTTCCATGCAAATGTGAACATCATGTTCTGATCTTTATTGGGGAATTTTATTTTGTATATAGAGTGTTTATGTGGTGAGTTTACACTTTTTATTGAACAGAGTTTGGATAACACAGGGTTAAACGGAAAGGTCATAAATTAACTGCACATTATCTGGACAGAATGCTTGGGGAGATAGTGATGTGTTCCTGCTTAGGAGATGTATGTTAGCTTGGGGGGGCTGCAAACTCTGCAGGGCTCCAACACACACTCGCTGCTATTCCAACCCTTCACATATTTCCGCATAAACTTCCCTCCTGGCATTAAACTTTGCCAGGTATTGTGCTCAGCTTACCACCCCAAACTGATGTTCCTCCCTCAGCTCACCTCTCTCCCTGCATGTCCTGTGAGCAGAATAACTGTGCTCCTCCTCTGGGTTCTCTCATCATATGGCACTGAAGATAGAGGAGGGGGGGATTCAGCGGGACACACAGAGCAAGTATGCAGGAGACTGGGGGGGGGGGAGATGAGGAGACAGAAAATCAGGAGGGGCCGTCGGGGAGGAGCGCATCACGAGAGGTCTGACTAAATACAATCTCTTAGCAGCAGGGACCTGATCTACCTGTCAGCTAGCTGTGATTGACAGGTAGATCGAAGTGGAAGCTGTCATGGGGTCCCCTACTGGCAATGCCTGAATGGTCAGGTGTGCGGCACTTACTATTGCTAGCTGTGTCGGCAGTTGCTGGTGTAGCACCTGCCACACAGCTCACATACTTCAAAGTCTTGCAGGACACGGCTGCTAACGGGAACTGAGTTCCTGTTGTGGAAAAAGTACAGGAACTCCGTTCCCCTGGTCACACCCAAGTAGTGCAGGGACATTTTCAAAATCAAATAATGTTATTTCAATTGTCATCTGATTCTGTACAACTGAAGTAGCATCTGAAGTTCACATCTAGGTGTCCCGTATCACGGAATTCTGCCTGCGATCCCAAATCACAGCAAATCTCGCTAAGCCCTTGCGATCCCCGTTACTTCCAATGGCACCCCAACCGTGACGTAATTTTGCTGCAACTGTCGCCTGATGAATTGTGGTACGCCTCTTCTTTTGGGGCGACAGGCATACCGCAATTGCCTCAAAATCACGCTGCGATCGGGGTGCCATTGGAAGTGACAGGGATTGCAAAGGGCGTCCCACTATTTGCCGTGATTCGTGATCGCAGGCAAAAACACGGCGATTCCGCCCGCAATCGCCTAGATGTGAACGGAGCCTCATGGTCCCAGGTATGTAGCGGACAGGATGGTCACACACCACACAGAATGTACATTACCTGCAACACACCACAGGCTCTTTCCTGACATCTTATCTTATTTTTTCTGTTATCTCTCCGGCACACAGTCCTGGAAGAACTTTGTATGAATAATCACACAAACAGAGCGGGGAATTATATGAACAAACTGAGAGACAGGTGGGAGGGTGTAAGGGATATAATGATTAGCAAAGAAGGAGGATCTGATTCCTTATTATTAAAAGATATAGTTGAGCAAAATGGAGGGGGATCAAAGATCACCGGGGTGCAGCACCCTTATCTTCATAGGAGATAATGTTGAAGAAAACCTTGAAAAATATAATACACCCATCATTGTAAAAGTATATATTTATCTTGGGAATTTCAGTGAGAAACTTGACTTCCACTTTTCATTCACAGATTGTTTTACTGTTTCCATAATTTTTATTAGTTTTACAATGAAAATATACTGTATGGTAATACAGAGTAATAATAATTTGTACATTACTGAACATACAGAATTAAGGTTGTCAATAGCAACAACTGTGTCGAGTGGATACTGAAATATGAGTCCCAAAGCAACTAATAAACCCACAGATTTGTTTTCATGCCATAGTTCTTGTATCCACAAAATACTCTTAATTACTGTACAGAATGAACCGTCTCATAGAGAGAAGAGAGAAATAGAAGGAGGGAGAGTGAGAGAAAATCAGTGCACCTCTTTAAAATAAAAAAAACACTATACCTATAACACTTTACTATATCTGAGTCCTCCCCTTTACATTAGATGTCTCCTTTACATTAGTGCCCCTCCTTTCACATCAGAAACCCCCTTTCACATTTTAATCCCTTTAGCGATGATTATTTTCGGGGAAACAGGGTAGGGCTTATTTGGGGGGTAGGGCTTATATTGCAGCGATCACCGACAATCATGCTAGGTCTTATTTTCGGGGAAACAGGGTATGGTTCCGGAGATACAGGGATGCTTGCACAGTCGGTCAGAAGCTCCATACAGAGCGGCCAGTATAAATACAATCTGGAACACTCTGCAGCAGACTGAGAGGATGAGCTCACAGGGCTTATAATAATTATTTGTATATTACTTATGGTAATTAACCCCTTACCACCCAGGCCAATTCTGACACTTCTCTCCTACATGTAAAAATCATCTTTTTTTTTTATAGAAAATTACCCAGAACCCTCAAGCAATAAAATGGTGGTCTTTGCAACTTTTTATGTTACATGATATTTGGAAAGAAACTGTTTCATTCATAAAAAAAACACTAAAGTTAGCACGATTTTTTTTGTGTACCAAGCGATGCTGTACATTTTTTTACAGGTTACATGTTTAGAGTGTTTTAGAGTGTTTAGAGTAACAGAGGAGGTCTAGTGCTAGAATTATTGTTCTCACTCTAATGATCGTGGCGTATGTAACCTGTGTGTATCTGGCTCTGATACTAACCAGTGCCTACCCAGCCACTGACTAGTATCTCTCCCCAGCCTGTCCTCACACACCCTCTCACCTGCTGACCTGTGGATGGGGGAATCACTCCTGCAGTGTTATTGTGTTCTGCCAGTGAATACGATGATCAGTGTTGCTAACTATAGCTGGCAGCACTGATTGTTTTGGGGAAAACCTGACAGGCTGGTTGTACTGAAGTCGATTAATAGGTTGACTTGTGTAAAACCAGGTAGCCCATACATAGATCAACTATGGCTGGTCTCTTCTTAATTGGTGTAATTTCAATCCATGTATGGCCCGCTTAACCACTACGCAGTCCCTAAACATCCTTCCACAAACCTTTACATTTTTCCTTCAAAGATTCCTTCATCCTCCTCTCCTATACATAGTGCCCACTGTCATACTCTCCACACTTCTCTCCTGTACATACTGCTCACTGTCATACCCTCCACACTTCTCTCCTATACATAGCACCCGCTGTCATATCCTACACACTCCTCTCTTGTACATAGTGCCCGCTGTCCTACACTTCTCTCCTGTACATAGTGCCCACTGTCGTACCCTCCACACTCCTCTCCTGTACATACTGCTCACTGTCATACCCCCCACACTCCTCTCCTGTACATACTGCTCACTGTCATACCCTCCGCACTCCTCTCATGTACATAGTGCCCACTGTTAAACCCTCCACATTCCTCTCCCTCACCTGCACATACTTCCCACTTTTATACCATCCATTCTCCTCCCCTATGCCTCTTACCCACAAAAACAGTTCTTTAAAATTATACTGAATATCCTCAATGTTACCAGCTCTAGAATGGGCACACTTTTGTTAGTTCGACTAAAGGAAATCTCAGTCCTCATATTTGTTCTGCCCCATTATTAGTACTTATTTATTTTTGTAATTACTACTGTGATGTATAGAGGAACATAGGGGATGTCAGCTAGCATATAGCACTTGTAAAAAAAGTGTCCCTGAAAATATTTTTGAAATGTTGGTAACTATGCGGGTCAGTAGGGGGCCCCATGAGAGGCTCCTGGGTTCCAATGATATTAAAGCGGTAGTAAACTTTTCTTACATTACTATTTTTTAGAGGCCCTTAGGTAGGTTATGCCATAATGTACAAGTATGCACAGCATATGAGCACATTAGGGTACACTTAAATTGTCAGACTGAGCCCTCCAGTGCTGTGCTGTGATCAATCCGGCCCGGGTGCTTCCATCTTTACCCGGTCTTCCTTCTGGGTTCTGTGCCTTCGGTCACTTGCCTTGGCCGGGCTGCATTGAGGTTATTCCCACACATCCCACGCTCATGTGCATCCTCTTTCTCTCATCCCCCCTTTCTCTCTCACATCCTCTTTCCCTTACCCCTAACACCTCTTCCATCCCCTCTCTCTCTCTCTCTCTCTCTCTCTCTCATCCTCCCTCTCACTTTAATTTATTTTGTTATAACAAAAAATTTGCATTTTTATTTATTAATTTATTGTTTATAAAAGGCCCCACCAAAATCCTCAGCACCAGGCCCATGATGTTCTTAATCTGGCCCTGCACATATGTGGCCTCAGTTTGAAGAGGTTATACAGGGGTTATGCCTGCATCTGCAGGCATCACCCCAGTACCGTTTTTTAGAATGGGCAGTCCGTTCTTTAGAGATAACAACTGATGCGGCTAAAACCTGCTCGGCTGTTATCCCAAAGGAGCAGGATGGGACGCCGGATTTTGCAGTTGTAGCTGCAATCTTTCTTGGTCTACCTGATCTAGGCTTGGATCAAAAGAGACCCACATTTTCCACTTCTTAATAAGTGATTAAACAGTACTGACTGGCATATTCAACGCTTTGGGTATCTTTTTATATTCTTTTCCATCTTTGTAAAGTTTCATTACCTTGTTACGCAGGTCTTTTGACATTTTTTTTCTACCTCCTCATGGCTCAGTGTATAGCCTGCTTAGTATATCCATGTGAGAGCTAACAAACTCATTGAATATTTATACACAGACACCAATTGTGATTAGGGATGCGCTTGATGTTCAGGTCGAACAAAAGTTCGACACAAACATCAGGTGTTTGCCCATTCGCCATGGGGCGTTCGCGGCAAATTCAAATTGGACAGTAAATCAATGGGAAGTGCTCTGTGCTGAGCAGCTTCCTAGTCATTCACAAACTGAAGCATAGTACTATAGTACAGTTTACTATGCTTCAGTCATGAATGGACACAGTGAGCGAGTGTGCCCGCTATGTTCATTTGAAAAACGAAGGGGCCGGTAAATTACATATTTACTAGCCCCTTCCCCCACTCTTCATCCTGAAACATCCCCCGCAGCAGCCGGTGGCAGAGGAGAGGAAGGATGCAAGCAGCACTGCGGGATGGGGAAGCCCGGGCAGTAGGGAGTCAGCACCGCACATAGTGATTAGGGTGTGCACAGGCACTATGGTGGCAGTGTATTTGATAGACATGTGCGATTAGTTTCGTACGAATTTTTCGAAATTCGTATGAATTTTTCGAAATTTGTACGAATCCGTAGTATGAATTTTTTCAAATACGAAATTCCGTTTACGAATTTCGTCGCCAAATTATTCGAATCCGACTACCAAATATCGAATTTCAACTAATATGAAAGAAATTATTGTAGCGGATACAACGAATGATTCGAATGAATTTGAATGATTTGAATGACAAACTTGAATTTTTGCAGTAAAAAAGCTATTTAAAATCACTTGCGGCTATTGCCGGCTAATGAATTGTCGGCTCCGTAACACAGAGAACAGTCATTCATTGAAGTCATTGATAAAAAAAAAGCGTGGGGGTCCCCCCAAATTCAATAACCAGGCTCTTCAGGTCTGCTATGGATATTAAGGGGAGCCCCTGCTAAAAAACAAAAAAAAATGGCGTGGGGTCCCCCTCAAAATCCATACCAGACCCTTAACAAACAACATTTCACACAGAGGGGGGCGGGATCTGGGGGCTCCCCTCTGTGTGAAATGGTAAGGGGGTACTTGTACCCCTACCATTTCACCAAAAAAGTGTCAAAAATGGTAAAAATGACAGGAGACGGTCTTTGACAATTCCTTTATTAAAATCTTCTTTCTTCTGGTCTTCCTTTCTTCATCCTTCGGTTTCTTCATCTTCTCCTTCCGGCATCTTCTTCCATCTTCTTCTTCCATCTTCTTCTTCCTCCGATCCGCTTCTTCTTGCTCCGGTCTTCTCGTCCTTCTCGTCCGGCATGTTCTTCCATGGCGTCGGCATCTGTTCTTGGGCCGCTCCTCGCAATGGGAGGCTCCCGCTGTGTGAGGCTTCGCTCCGGCTGACAGGTCTTTTATAACGGAGGGCACCTGGTGACCCTGCCCCCTCTGACGCACAGGGACGTCATGGGGACTTCCCTATGGCTTTCCCCATGACGTCAGAGGGGGGCGGGGTCAACAGGTGCCCTCCGTTATAAAAGACCTGTCAGACGCAGCGAAGCCTCACACAGCGGGAGCCTCCCATTGCGAGGAGCGGCCCGACACAGAAGAACAGACGCCGACGCCATGGAAGAAGATGCCGGACGAAAAGGACGAGAAGACCGGAGTAAGAAGAAGCGGATCGGAGGAAGAAGAAGAAGGAAGAAGAAGATGTCGGAAGGAGAAGATGAAGAAACTGAAGGATGAAGAAAGGAAGAAGGAAGACCAGAAGAAAAAGAAAAAGAAGATTTTAATAAAGGAATTGTCAAAGACCGTCTCCTGTCATTTTTACAATTTTTGTCACCTTTTTTGGTGAAATGGTAGGGCTACCCCCTTACCATTTCACACAGGGGGGGGTGGGATCTGGGGGTCCCCTTGTTAAAGGGGGCTTCCAGATTCTGATAAGCCCCCCGCCCGCAGACCCCCACAACCAATGTCCAGGGTTGTGGGGATGAGGCCCTTGTCCTCATCAACATGGGGACAAGGTGCTTTGGGGGTCTCAGACCCCCAAAGCACCCTCCCAATGTTGAGGGCATGTGGCCTGGTACGGTTCAGGAGAGAGGGGGGGGCACACTCTCGTCCCCCCTCTTTTCCTGCGGCCTTCCAGGTTGCGTGCCCGGATAAGGGTCTGGTATGGATTTTGAGGGGGACCCCACGCCATTTTTCTTGGCTGGGGTTCCCCTTAAAATCCATCCCAGACCTCAAGGGTCTGGTATGGATTTTGAGGGGGACCCCACGCCATTTTTTTTTTTTTTTGGCTGGGGTCCCCCTTAATATCCATAGCAGACCTGAAGGGCCTGGTTATTGAATTTTGGGGGACCCCTTACGCTTTTTTTATCAATGACTTCAATGAATGACTGTTCTCTGTGTTACGGAGCCGACAATTCATTAGCCGCGAGTGATTTTAAATAGCTTTTTTTCCTGCAAAAATGACATTGTGCAGGAACAGTTCTCTATATTAGATATACTGAATCTCAAATTCATTTGAATCATTTGTTATATCCGCTATAATAATTTATTTCATATTAGTTGAAATTAGATATTTGGTAGTAGTTGGATTCGAATTGTTCTCTGTGTTACGGGAACCGGCAATTAGCCGCGAGTGATTTTAAATAGCTTTTTTTCTTGCAAAAATGACACCTTGTACAGAGACAGTTCTAAGCACAGGAAACATGACCCACTTCACAGGCATACATCTCTATAGTACGTCTGTGAAGGGGGTCATGTTTCCCGTGCTTAGAACTGTCTCTGTACAAGGTGTCATTTTTCCAGGAAAAAAAGCTATGTAAAATCACTCGCGGCTAATTGCCGGTTCCCGTAACACAGAGAACAATTTGAATCCAACTACTACCAAATATCAAATTTCAACTAATATGAAAGAAATTATTATAGCGGATATAACGAATGATTCGAATGAATTCGAGATTCAGTATATCTAATATCGAGAACTGTTCCTGCACAATGTAATTTTTTCAGGAAAAAAAGCTATTTAAAATCACTCGCGGCTAATGAATTGTCGGATCCGTAACACAGAGAACAATCATTCATTGAAGTCATTGATGAAAAAAAAGCGTGGGGGTCCCCCCAAATTCAATAACCAGGCCCTTCAGGTCTGCTATGGATATTAAGGGGAACCCCAGCCAAAAAAAAAAAAATGGTGTGGGGTCCCCCTCAAAATCCATACCAGACCCTTGAGGTCTGGGATGGATTTTAAGGGGAACCCCAGCCAAGAAAAATGGCGTGGGGTCCCCCTCAAAATCCATACCAGGCCCTTATCCGAGCACGCAACCTGGCAGGCCGCAGGAAAAGAGGGGGGGACGAGAACGCCCCCCCTCCCTCCTGAACCGTACCAGGCCACATGCCCTCAACATTGGGAGGGTGCTTTGGGGTCCCCCCAAAGCACCTTGTCCCCATGTTGATGAGGACAAGGGCCTCATCCCCACAACCCTGGCCATTGGTTGTGGGGGTCTGCGGGCGGGGGGCTTATCGGAATCTGGAAGCCCCCTTTAACAAAGGGACCCCCAGATCCCGCCCCCCGTGTGAAATGGTAAGGGGGTACAAAAGTACCCCTACCATTTCACCAAAAAAGGTGACAAAAATTGTAAAAATGACAGGAGACGGTCTTTGACAATTCCTTTATTAAAATCTTCTTTCTTCTTTCTTCTGGTCTTCCTTTCTTCATCCTTCGGTTACTTCATCTTCTCCTTCCGGCATCTTCTTCCATCTTCTTCTTCCTCCGATCCGCTTTTTCTTCCTCCGGTCTTCTCGTCCTTCTCGTCCGGCATCTTCTTCCATGGCGTCGGCGTCTCTTCTGGGCGCGCTCCTCGCAATGGGAGGCTCCCGCTGTGCTAGGCTTCGCTGCGTCTGACAGGTCTTTTATAACGGAGGGCACCTGGTGACCCCGCCCCCCTCTGACGCACGGGGACGTCATGGGGACTTCCCTATGGCTTTCCCCATAACGTCAGAGGGAGGCGGGGTCACCAGGTGCCCTCCGTTATAAAAGACCTGTCAGACGCAGCGAAGCCTCACACAGCAGGAGCCTCCCATTGCGAGGAGCGGCCCGAGAAGAGACGCAGACGCCAAGGAAGAAGATGCCGGGCGAGAAGGACGAGAAGACTGGAGGAAGAAGAAGCGGATCGGAGGAAGAAGAAGATGGAGGAAGATGCCGGAAGGAGAAGATGAAGAAACCGAAAGGATGAAGAAAGGAAGACCAGAAGAAAGAAGAAAGAATATTTTAATAAAGGAATTGTCAAAGACAGTCTCCTGTAATTTTTACAATTTTTGACACTTTTTTGGTGAAATGGTAGGGGTACAAAAGTACCCCCTTACCATTTCATATGGGGGGGCGGGATCTGGGGGTCCCCTTGCTAAAGGGGGCTTCCAGATTCCGATAAGCCCCCCGCCCGCAGACCCCCACAACCAATGGCCAGGGTTGTGGGGATGAGGCTCTTGTCCTCATCAACATGGGGACAAGGTGGTGCTCCTGACGAGCATGCGCTATGTGTTTTTGAAAATTTATATTCCTGAAACCACAGTTGGGTTTTAGGGCTAATTCTGCTAAATTATGATTTCAGTACCAGTCTGGCTGGATTGCACTGCGTTTTACTTGGCCGTGGGTGTCGCTGTCACCGCCGGCAAATGTGAGAACGCAGTTTAGCTGGGTGTATTGAATGCCATTCTTTCTCTCGGAACCAGCCCAGTGGGAGTGTTTATCCTGCTGTGAATTCTGGGAGGGGGTATTTAAGGTGCTGAGATCACGTGCTTCGGGGTTCCAGTCCAGAAGATATCTTCTGACTGTTTGGTCCTGGTCCTCCAGACTAGCACTTATGGCCCTCGTGGTTTGCGGTGCTGATCCATGCAATTCTAAGTCTCGGGGCTGGATAGCCTGAGGCGAAGCAACTGCAGGGACAGGCCTGAATGGATATTGGGCCTAATGATTCAAGGGTGGTGCAGTGCCATCTCATCTAAGGAGGGGCCCAGCAACTGGAGGAGCATCCAGGGGAGGATTCTTCAGGAGAGGGCCACGCAAAAGGCTTTTTTTTCTGAAGGGGCCTGGAGGCTCAGTTGAAGGACACTTTATGGATCTACACTCATATGGTATCGCCGGACCGGCTGGGAGATACTGGTACCGCATGATAGCTCTCTAAATTTGTTTATGTCACTCAGGTACATTCAAGTCTGTGGCAGAGACTTTTCTTTACTTAACACCCTGCCGGCTGCTAGGCCTGGTGAGTCTGATTAGCAGAGAAGGGCCTCCCTTTCTTGCAGTCCAAAAGTACCTGAACTTTCCTCCTAACCCTCTATTCTACATTAAGAGACAGTAGGACCAGGAGTCAGGAGGGGCACAGGTGCCTAGACGGAGACGAGGTAAAGAAGGTAGAAGCCCAATAAAATCAGCAGCTCTTTCGGGGGTCAGTGCCACACACAGATCCCTGGATCAGCTCAGCGGTTTGAGGTAAGTATATATATATATACACACACATACATACACTGTCACGCCCCTGGTAGTGGTGAGTCTGATTAGCAGAGAAGGGCCTCCCTTGCAGCTCCCACTCGCCGGTCCCCTGGTGATGTGACAGTAGGACCAGGAGTCAGTAGGGGCACAGGTGCCTGGCAGAATTAGTAAGACCGGTACGAGAGATCCCTGGATCAGCTCAGCAGTTTGAGGTAAGTAGGTAGCAACAGGCAGGCTGGCACTGTATGCAGACTGGAACAACAGGCAGGCTGGAACTGTATGCAGACTGGAGCAACAGGCAAGCTGGAACTGTATGCAGACTGGAACAACAGGCAAGCTGGAACTGTATGCAGACTGGAGCAACAGGCAAGCTGGAACTGTATGCAGACTGGAACAACAGGCAGACTTGGATCTGTGTGCAGACTGGAACAACAGGCAGACTTGGATCTGTATGCAGCCTGGAACAGCAGGCAGACTTGGACCTGTGTGCAGACTGGAACAACAGGCAGACTTGGATCTGTATGCAGACTGGAACAACAGGCAGACTTGGATCTGTATGCAGACTGGAACAACAGGCAGACTTGGATCTGTATGCAGACTGGAACAACAGGCAGACTTGGATGGTCAGACAGGCTGGGTCGGGTATCAGGCTGGCAGCGCAGTACAGATGGGTAAGACAGAAGAATGGTCACAGACAAGCCAAGGTCGTTTTGCAGGGACAGAGCGGAAGGTCAAGGATAGCCGGGTCAAACACAGGTAAACAAACTTCAGATCAGGTTTTCTCACAGAACGCTGTAGAGCAGACAGCGGGGACCGTCTGTGACAGACGGATTTAAATAGCCTCATTGGCGCCAATGGGGGCGCGCACTCGTTCGCGGGCGCGTGCGTGCACGCGCGGGCGCGTGCGTGCACGCGCACGCTCGCGCATGCGCAATGGCACCCGAGAACGGGAACCAGGGATGCTGAGGCGCCGATTACTGGCAGGATCCTCATGTCGCCGGCCATTAGCAGAGCCTTCATGACATTGCCCCCCCCTAAGGGGCAGCCTCCGGATGCCCTTCCGGGCAAATTTCTCAGGATGGGCCCTCTTGAAAGACTGGACTAGATTTTTAGCGTGGATGTTCTCCTCGGGCTCCCAGGAATTTTCTTCGGGGCCGTACCCCTTCCACTTGATTAGAAACTGGTTTTGGTTCTGCCTTCTTCTGAAGTTGAGGATAGCCTCCACCTCAAACTCCTCTTCCCCATCCACCAGGACTGGGTCAGGAGGGGTGGCCCTCCTATTGGGAAATGGATTACTAACCGAGGGCTTCAGCAAGGACACATGGAACACCGGGTGGACCTTCAGTGAATCCGGGAGTTCCAATTCGTAAGCCACCTCGTTGATCCTTCTTTTGACTGGGAAGGGACCCAAGAATTTGGGGCCCAGTTTCCGTGACGGGCAGGCCAGCTTCAAATTAGTGGTGGATAGCCATACGGGCTCACCTGGAGCAAGCACCAATTCTCCCCGTCTCTTCTTGTCGAAGATGGCCTTGTTGTACTCCTGAGTCCTGGTCATAGTTTCTTGGAGAAGTTGGTTATTGGTGGAGAAGAAATTGATCCGTTCTTGGACCGCTGGCACAGTGCAGTCAGGGAGAGAGTTAGGCAGGAATGCGGGGTGAAACCCGTAATTTGCAAAAAAGGGAGTCTGTTTGGTGGCAGAATGGGTGGCGTTATTGTAGGCGAACTCGGCCAGGGGCAGGAGAGAGATCCAGTCATCTTGGGCAAAAGAGGAGAAGCAGCGCAGATACTGCTCTAGGGTCTGATTGGTCCGCTCCGTCTGCCCATTGGACTGAGGGTGGTAGGCAGACGAGAGAGCAAGTTCAATATCCAAGGACTGGCACAGGGACCTCCAGAATCGAGAGGTGAATTGCACCCCTCGGTCCGAGACTATGCTAGCCGGTACCCCGTGGAGTCGGACAATTTCCCTGATGAAGACCCGTGCCGTCTCTGGAGCTGAGGGAGTGCCCTTCATAGGGACGAAGTGTGCCATCTTGGACAGACGATCGACGATCACAAAGATCGTCGTGTGGCCCTCCGCCGGGGGCAACTCCACAATGAAGTCCAAGGATATCATTCTCCATGGGCGATCTGGGACGGACAGGGGCTTGAGAAGACCCCAGGCCCTGGTTTTGGGGTTCTTATTCCGGATGCAGGTAGGGCAAGAGTCTACAAACTTCTTGCAGTCGGCCCGTAATTGAGCCCACCAGAAGGTACGTTGTACCAGATCGGTGGTTTTGGCGACACCGAAGTGTCCGGCCAAAGCGTGGTCGTGGCATAGCTCCATGACTGTTACCCGGAGTTGCTCTGGGGTGTAGATTTTGTCCCCGTACCGAAATAGGCCATCCCTCGCCTGTAGTTGGGTTTCGGGAGCGGGTCTTTTCCCTGCTGAGGCACGTTTAAACTGGGACAGTAAGTCTTCTTGGAGAAGGAGGAAATTCCCAGGGGCCAGAATGGTATCGGGAGAGGATTCCTCCTTATGTTTATGGTACATCCTGGACAGGGCGTCTGGTTTGACATTCTTGGATCCGGGCCGATATGTCACATGGAAGGTGAAGCAAGAGAAGAAGAGCGCCCACCTGGCTTGTCTGGGTTTTAACCTTTTCGCTGATTTCAGGTATTCCAGGTTTTTGTGGTCGGTGAATATTAGAATGGGGTGAGAGGCCCCTTCCAGGAGGTATCGCCACTCCTCCAGGGCAGCCTTGATAGCCAATAGTTCCCGGTCACCGACATCATAGTTCCTCTCGGCCATGGACAGCTTGCGGGAAAAGAAAGCGACTGGGTGCAACAAGGACTTGTCCCCTTGCCTCTGAGATAGTATGGCTCCTACCGCAATTTCGGAGGCGTCTACCTCCAGGGTAAAGGGCAGAGAGGAATCCGGGTGCCTGAGGATGGGTGCTGAAGTGAACAAAGTCTTTAGGGCCTCAAAAGCCTCCTGGGCCTCGGAAGACCACCGGAAGTGGGTCCCTTGTCTGGTCAGCTGGGTGATAGGTGCCACAATGGCGGAGAATCCTTTAATGAATTTACGGTAGAAGTTGGCAAAGCCAATGAACCGCTGGATGCCTTTCTTGTCTGCCGGAGTAGGCCATTCTAGGATGGCAGAGATCTTCTGGGGGTCCATCTTGATGCCTGTGCTGGAGATGATCAGCCCAAGGAAGGGAATGCTCTCCTGTTCGAATTGTCACTTCTCCGCCTTAGCGAATAAACCATGGATACGGAGCCGACCCAGGACCTCTTTGACATGCCTGCGGTGGGATTCTAAGGAGGGAGAGAAGATCAAAATGTCATCAAAGTATACAACAGCAAACAAGTCCAGGAAATCCCGGAGTACGTCATTAATAAAGTACTGGAATGTGGCAGGGGCATTGCATAGGCCGAAGGGCATCACGAGGTATTCGTAATGCCCATAACGTGTCCGGAAGGCCGTCTTCCACTCGTCTCCATCTTTTATGCGAACCAGGTTGTAGGCCCCCCGAAGGTCAAGTTTTTTAAAAATGGTGGCCGTACCAAGTCTCTGAAATAGTTCGGGAACCAGCGGGAGAGGGTAACGGTTCTTAACCGTTATGTTATTTAGTTCCCGGTAGTGCACACAGGGCCGGAGGGTATGGTCTTTCTTTTCCACAAAGAATATGCCGGCGCCCGCTGGAGAGGTAGACGGGCGGATGAAGCCCTTCCTGAGATTCTCCTCAATGTACTCCTTAGGTTTGCCCTGCTCCACCTCTGTCAGGGGGAAGACCCTCCCAAAGGGAATTTCTGCTCCAGGAAACAGTTCAATGGGACAATCATAAGCCCTATGAGGTGGGAGCACCTCTGCTGCCTGTTTACTAAAAACGTCCAGGTATTCGTGGTAGGCCTGGGGAATGGCCTGACGGAGGTCCACCTCAGAGTCCATACTTAGCAGGGTAGCCACCCTGAAAGAGTTAAAGGACCCGCAAGACCTCTGACAGTACGGGGAGGAGAAGGAGACCATCCCAGTAGCCCAGTCGATAACTGGGTTGTGGGCCTTCAGCCACGGCATGCCCAGGATTACAGGAGACAATGGGGAAGAGATAATGTCCAGGCAGAGTAGTTCCCGGTGGTCACCCGAGATGGTCATGGGCAATGGGGTGGTCTCCTGTGTCACTGGGCCCGACCGGATGGAGGATCCATCCGCCAGGTAAACTGATAGTCCATGGACCTTAGACTGGAGAGGGATCTGGTGTTGGTCAGCAAATGAAGAGTCCATGAAACAGCTGCATGCCCCAGAGTCAATAATGGCGGGTGCCTGGAGGGTTCTTCCCGGAAGCTGAAACGAGACAGAGAGGGCGAGGTGAGAGGAAATCTGGGTTGAGTCCAGAGGGCTGGCAGGCATGAGAGGACACTTACGAGCCTTGGCTGGGCAGTTCCTCACGTAGTGCCCGGGCTCCCCGCAGTAGAGGCACAAATTATTGGCCCGGCGTCGTTGACGTTCCTCCGGGGTTAAGGAAGGCCTCAGGAGCCCCAGCTGCATGGGCTCCGAGGAGTCAGGAAGAGGTGCAGGTCGGTGGGCATGACCGGGTTGCAAGTGGCTTGGGGCCTTTGGAAGCATCCAGGTAGGACGGGAAAAACTGGAGGCTCGTTCAGTCCTGCGTTCTCTCAGCCGCCGGTCAATCTGAATGGCCAAGTTGATCAGAGTGTCCAAGGTCTGGGGCACCCCAACTCTGGCAAGTTCGTCTTTCAGAGCCTCAGAGAGTCCTAAGCGAAACTGGTGATGGAGGGCCGCGTCGTTCCACTGTGTGTCCGCACCCCAACGCCTAAAGTCAGCTACATAGTCCTCTACGGGCCTCCGTCCCTGCTGGAGGGTGCGCAGAGTGGTCTCTGCGGTCACTGAAAGTTGGGGGTCCTCATAAAGTTGGGCCATAGCGTCAAAAAATGAAGCAAGGCTGGCCAATGCAGGGTCCTCTTTTTCCATTAGGCGGTAGGCCCAGGTCCGTGGATCTCCGGAAAGTAGGGAGATCACGAAGCCCACCTTGGTGGCTTCCAGGGAGAAGGTGCGTGGCTGTAATGCAAAAAATAGTTCACAAGAATTACGGAAGTCCCGAAAAAGGTTGCGGGCCCCCGAGAACTTCTCAGCGGTTGGGACCCGGGGTTCTGGCGGGAGCATTTACACCGACGGACCTGAACCTACCCCAGATGGGGGTGCTGATGGAGGTGAGGGTCCCACGGGGCCGACCGGGTTGGATAGGGCTAGCACCCGTTCTTCCAACCGGGTGTATCCCTGCTGAAGGTTCTTTACCGCCTCGGTCAGTCCCGCCAGGTGTTGGCACAGTCCTTCCATGGGAGAGGCCCCCTGCTCAGACTCAGACATGGCTGTCTGCTACTGTCACGCCCCTGGTAGTGGTGAGTCTGATTAGCAGAGAAGGGCCTCCCTTGCGGCTCCCACTCGCCGGTCCCCTGGTGATGTGACAGTAGGACCAGGAGTCAGGAGGGGCACAGGTGCCTGGCAGAATTAGTAAGACCGGTACGAGAGATCCCTGGATCAGCTCAGCGGTTTGAGGTAAGTAGGTAGCAACAGGCAGGCTGGCACTGTATGCAGACTGGAACAACAGGCAGGCTGGAACTGTATGCAGACTGGAACAACAGGCAGGCTGGAACTGTATGCAGACTGGAACAACAGGCAGGCTGGAACTGTATGCAGACTGGAACAACAGGCAGGCTGGAACTGTATGCAGACTGGAACAACAGGCAGGCTGGAACTGTATGCAGACTGGAACAGCAGGCAGACTTGGACCTGTGTGCAGACTGGAACAGCAGGCAGACTTGGACCTGTGTGCAGACTGGAACAACAGGCAGACTTGGATCTGTATGCAGACTGGAACAACAGGCAGACTTGGATCTGTATGCAGACTGGAACAACAGGCAGACTTGGACCTGTGTGCAGACTGGAACAACAGGCAGACTTGGATCTGTGTGCAGACTGGAACAACAGGCAGACTTGGATCTGTGTGCAGACTGGAACAACAGGCAGACTTGGATCTGTATGCAGACTGGAACAACAGGCAGACTTGGATCTGTGTGCAGACTGGAACAACAGGCAGACTGGATCTGTATGCAGACTGAAACAACAGGCAGACTTGGATCTGTATGCAGACTGGAACAACAGGCAGACTTGGATCTGTATGCAGACTGGAACAACAGGCAGACTTGGATCTGTATGCAGACTGGAACAACAGGCAGACTTGGGTGGTCAGACAGGCTGGGTCGGGTATCAGGCTGGCAGCGCAGTACAGATGGGTAAGACAGAAGAATGGTCACAGACAAGCCAAGGTCGTTTTGCAGGGACAGAGCGGAAGGTCAAGGATAGCCGGGTCAAACACAGGTAAACAAACTTCAGATCAGGTTTTGTCACAGAACGCTGTAGAGCAGACAGCGGGGACCGTCTGTGACAGACGGATTTAAATAGCCTCATTGGCGCCAATGGGGGGCGCGCACTCGTCTGCGGGCGCGCGCGTGCGCGCTCGCGCTGCGGGCGCGCGGGCGTGCACGCGCGCGCGCGCATGCGCAATGGCACCCGACAACGGGAACCAGGGATGCTGAGGCGCCGATTACTGGCAGGATCCTCATGTCGCCTGCTAATACACTTTAGGCGGTGTACATAGTACACAATACAGTGCAGCCGTTGTACAGTTGCTAATACACTTCAGGCGGTGTACACAGTATCTAATACAGTGTAGTGTGGTGTTGCAAAACAATAAATATATCATGTCCAGAAGGCCATCAAGGAGAGGCAGACCCTCACTAAGGCCACTAAAAGAGGACAAGCAGCCTCTGTGTCTACAGTCAACAGTTCTGGTCATGGACATGGTGCATCCTCTGCAGGTGGCCGTGGGGCACGCTTGTTCTTTTTTTCTGCTGCTGGCCGTTTTATTGAGCCAGAACATGCAGAAGAGTTGATAGAGTGGATAACAAAGCCTTTCTCCTCCTCCTCATCCTCTGTCACCCAGGCTAAGAGTAGTTTGCCTTCCAACGCAGCTGCCAAAGCGGCCTATTCCACCTGCTCCTTGTCCACAGTCACTCCTTCCGTAGCCCCACCATCATTCACGGAGGTGTCCCCAGAATTATTTGACCACAATGTCTGGTACATGCTGCTGGAAAATGCGCAGCAATTTGAAGGCTTCGATGTTGGTTCCCAGGTTGAGGAAGGGAGTAACGTAAGCCTAGAGAGAGGGGGTGCCCAAGAAGGACAAGAAACTGGCAGTCATGTTCCCCCAGCTGCAGCATACTGACAAGTTTGCTCCAGTGACGAGGAGGGAGGGGATGATGAGGTAACTGACTGTACGTGGGTGCCGGAGAGAAGAGAGGAGGAGGAGGAGGAGGAGGAAGAAGAGGAGCCACAACTCCAATGAGGCAGGATGTCCTCTAGGGGGCAGCTTAAGGGCAGCCACCCTATTGCATCACACCGCAGAGCTCCGCAGGTGCAGGGCGCTACTGACTCCCCGCTGACTTTTAAAAAGTTCCTTGGTGTGGGCCTTTGACACGTGTGCAGCAGATCAAGCATGGCCAGAACATCAGCCGCTTGGGCATCACATGCTTGACCAGACATATGACAACCTGCCATGCAGTCCGTTGGCAACAGCACTTGAAAGGCCCACATCAAAGAAAAAGGTGGACTTCTCCTTGCTTCTCATCTGGGATCTCCAACCCCACTATACCTCCAGTCCTTTCAAAAACATGCACTGAGAAGAATGAAGGTATAGCCAGGGCCAGCCCAAGACATTGTGCTGCCTGGTACCAAGAATGAAATGTTGCCCCCCCCCCCAAAAAAAATCACGCCCACCAAAAGGCCCCCACATCCATTATTTTATATCATGACAACGAAAGAGGACCTGTCATGGCTCTTTACATGTATATAGGAGTATAAAGAGGACCTGTCATGGCTCTATACATGTATATAGGAGTATAAAGAGGACCTGTCATGTCTCTTTACATGTATATGAGTATATGAGTATAAAAAGGACCTGTCATGGCACTATACATGTATATAGGAGTATAAAGAGGACCGGTCATGATTCTATACGTGTATATAAGAGTATACAGAGGACATGTCATGTCGCTTTTCATGTATATGAGTATAAAGAGGACCTGTCATGGCACTATACATGTATATAGGAGTAAAAAGATGACCTGTCATAGCTCTATACATGTATATAGGAGTATAAAGAGGACCTGTCATGGCCCTATACATGTATATAGGAGTATAAAGAGGACATGTCATGGTTGTTTACATGTATAGGAGTATAAATAGGACCTCTCATGGCTCTATACATGTATATAGGAGAATAAAGAGGACCTGTCATGGCTCTATACATATATAAAGAAGTATAAAGGGACCGGTCATGGCACTATACGTGTATATATATATATATAAGTATAAAGAGGACCTGTCATGGCTCTATACATGTATAGGAGTAGAAAGACGACCTGTCATGGCACTATACATGTATATAGGAGTATATAGAGGACCTGCCATAGCTCTATACATGTATATAGGAGAATAAAGACGACCTGCCATGGCTCTATACATGTATATAGAATAAAGAGGACCTGTCATGGCTCTAAACATGTATATAAGAGTATAACAAGGACCTGTCATGGCTCTATACATGTATGTAGGAGTATAAAAGGACCTTCGCATGGCCGGCGATTTCAGCCTGCCACCCGCGATCGCTCCACAGAGAGCCAGAAAGGGGATCTGTCAATGTAAACAGACAGATCCCCATTCTGACAGAGGAAGAGAGACAGATCTGCTGATAGGAACAGAGATCTCTCTCCTCCTCGAGTTAGAAACACCTTCCAGGAAACACATTTAACCCCTTCCCTGCCAGTGATACTTACACAGTAATCAGTAAATTTTTATAGCACAGATTGCCGTATAAATGTCAGTGGTCCCAAAAATGTGTGTCAAAAGTGTCCGATCTGTCCACCGTAATGTCACAGTCTTGCTAAAAATCACAGATCGCCGCCATTACTAGTAGAAAAAATAAATAAATAAAATGCCATAAATCTATCCCCTATTTTGTAGACGGTATAACTTTTGCGCAAACTAATCAATGTGCGCTAATTGCGTTTTTTTTTTTTTTTTAACCAACCATATGTAGAAGAATACATATTGGCCTAAACTGATGAAGAATTTTTTGTGGGATGTTTATTATAGCAAAAAGTTAAATAATATTGTTTTTCTTTTTTTTTTTCAAAATTGTCACTCTTTTTTGTTTATAGCGCTAAAAATTAAAAACACAGAAGTGATCAAATACCACCAAAAGAAAGCTCTATTTATCGGGAAAAAGGGACATACATTTTATTTGGGTACAACATTGCACGCCTGCACAATTGTCAGCTGTATCGCAAAAAAGATTGAAGTGCATTATTTCTATTATTACATTGTTATATAAAATTAAATAGTTCAACTCACCATAATGCAGATTCAGTGGAGGCCCTGAGCGTGTCACTTACCAACATCACCTGCCACCAGAGGCGTATTGTCACTTGCCACTATGTCACCTGCCACACATTGCAGATTGTCACTTGCCACAACGTCACCTACAACACACATTGCGTATTGTCACTTGCCACCACGTCACCTGCTACACATTGCGGATTGTCACTTGCCACGATGTTACCTGCTACACATTGCAGATTGTCACTTGCCACAATGTCACCTGCCACACATTGCGGATTGTCACTTGCCACAACGTCACCTGCCACACATTGCGGATTGTCACTTGCCACAACGTCACCTACAACACACATTGCGTATTGTCACTTGCCACCACGTCACCTGCTACACATTGCGGATTGTCACTTGCCACGATGTTACCTGCTACACATTGCGGATTGTCACTTGCCACAACGTCACCTTTCACACATTGCGGATTGTCACTTGCCACAACGTCACCTGCCACACATTGCGGATTGTCACTTGCTGCGACGTCAACTGCCACACATTGCAGATTGTCACCTGGCACACATTGTGGATTGTCACTTGCTGTGTCTCAGAGTGAAGGCAGGCCGCAGAGAGATGATGTAATCTCTCTGCTGCCTGTGGCTGCACAGTAAGGGCAAAACTGCAGTGATGCAGGGCGGACGGTGAGAGATGATGAGCTCTCTCTGCTCCCCCGCCCTCCGGCCTGCTGATTGGCCAGCACCTGCCGACTGGCCCGCCCACTTACTCAGCTGCCGACCCGCCCACTGACTAATCCCCTGTTCTGCCCGCACGCTCCTGTTACCTCGTCGCCGGGCTCCTCCACGCTCCACCTCGGCACTGTGGGATAAGCAGCAGAGCGTCAGAACGGGCTGACTGGCAGGCTTTGCCGCCCCCTGAAAGTGCCGCCTGGGACCGATGGTACCACTGGGTCCCATGGTAGGGCCGGCCCTGGTTATAGCAATAGGTGTCCCAAGTACTTGCAGCCAATCTGCTAGCAGTACACCACCATCAGATTTTAGCAGGCAAATTTCCCTACCCCAGTTGCTGAACCGTAAAAGAAATTATGTCCCAGCCTTCCACATGATTGCTGCCTTTTCAGCTGGTAGACTCTGCCCCCTTTCGTAAATTTGTGAAATGTGCTGTAGCTCTGTGGCAGGTTCCAAAATGCCATTTCTTTTCACGGAAGGCTATTCCAGATCTCTACCGGCATGTGGAAGGCAATCTTTCGGCCTCGTTGGACAGGGCGGTCAGCACTAAGGTTCATATTACCGCTGACTCATGGTCCAGCAGGCATGGGCAGGGATGTTACCTTTCCTTGGCGCACTGGTTAACTCTGCTGGCAGCTGGAAAGGATGCAGGACAGGGTTCAGTGTTGTTGGAGCTTGTTCTGCCACCACTCCTCCAAAATGCTAGTGGTGATTCTGCCACAGCTCTCTCCTCCACCCCCTCCTCTTATTCTTCCTGTAGCCTCTTCTGCAGATTTGTCCTCTAAACCAGCGGTGCTCCATAAGCATTCAAGGGGCTACGCAAGCAGTCAGGCTAAAAGATGCCATGCGGTGCTTGAATAAAGCAAGAACAAGATGCACCATACTCAGTACAGTATTATGGTATCCATTCAATGAGAATAAAACAAGCCAAATGGCTACTCATTAAAGGGAAGTAAAATTAGGCACATAAATGCAAGGTCTGAGGGGTGGAGTCACTGGCCAATTTTCAATCATACGGACAGCATCTCGGACCGCTGAGTGACTCCGCCCCTCTGACCTTGCATTTATGTGCCTGATTTTACTTCCCTTTTGTGAGTAGCCATTTGGCTTGTTTTAGTCTCATGAAATGGATACCATAATACTGTACTGAGTCTTAGATGGAGGAGCAGGGATAGAGATAGGGGACTATAGCGGTAATGAATAAAGGTGACACTTGCAACTTTTTGAAAAAAAGAAATTATAGCAAGGTAATTTATTAATAATCGATTTAAAAAGCAAAACCGACACAAAATACAATATACATGAAATACAGAGAGAAAAGATACATTGGAATTGGTCCGCCAGTCATATCAATTCCCCAGTAAAAAATGGGGACACAAGGGACTCAGAGATGGCTGGGGGACCAAGGGGGTACAAAAATGAACAGGGGTTGGATAAAAAGGGTCTACAAAAATTTAATAGATCCTGGGTACAATAGGGCTGTTAGAGAGAGCTGACCGACATGTTTCGCCATACAATGGCTTCTTCAGGGTCAATGGATAGTTTTGTACCAAAAATAGGAAAAAAAATCTATGAAAATATAAAAGACAAAAGGTTAGTTATATAGCTCAATCAGTGCATATAAGTTTAGTACGTAGGACCACATCAAACATGTCGCCACAAAGCCCTATATCCCCTCCCAAACGCACAAACAGCCAGTGCTGGTCCGATCAAATCCCCTGGGGAGGCAAACAGAACGTACCCCTAAGCCGCTGGAACAGCCACTTGGTTCGCAGGTGTGGTCAAATACAATTTTCCATAAAGCGAGGAACTGTCGAGGGCCTAAAGGGAGCCTGGTGAAGTATAGCAGATAATAATACATAATGTGAAATGGCGACTCAGAGAGTTAATTTGCCATGCATGGCTAACATAGCCTAAAATTTACAGGAACTTACCGCTATGAAATAAATGGATCATATATATGGAGCGCCAAACAAGGATAATCCTGGGAGAATCTTGTATGAAGATAATGAAAGGCCACTGATGGAACAACAAGAAAAAACGATTTGAAATGTAATGAGTTTCAAGGCTACATACACAGAATAGGGAGTAAGAAGGCTCACCTATAGATGATGTGTCTATTTAAATTGGGCTGAACGCTGAGAGCCTGGAGCCAGGCTGTTTGGAAAGACAGCAGGTGTCTGCTGTCAATGGTTCAAGATTAATCAAGAAAAAGGAAACCAGTGGCTATGGGTAAAAGACATTGAGAAGTATAAGTCAATGTCAAACTAAGCTTACAAAGTATGAGCAAATATAAAAGAGAAAAAGGGGACTAAAGACAAAAGTATCAAACCTGCATTAACAATGATTCCAACAAGAATGGCGCTCCAGTGTCCATCACCTAAAGTGGTGAAGACTAAGCAGGCTTTATAGGCCCTGCACACCTGATCATGGTGAACCATGATGAGGCGGCGGGCAAAAGAGCCATTCGCGCATGCGCAGAAGCGCCGGCGCGTTTGCCTACAGTTCCCAGAATGCTAAGGGACCGGTGGATGCGCGCGCCGCTCTGCGCGCGCGCACACAGATAGATCCAAGCTCAGGAGCCCTCCTGTGGACAGGAGGGGTACTGAGGGTAACAGACAACATAGGTCCAAAAACAAATGTGCTGATTCCTCTGGAAGGAGTGGAGACCAATGATTCCAATGAAGGGAGATGGAAACAGAGCTGAGAAATACCAGATGGTGGTGGAGCACCTGGGAGGTGTGGAGGCAAAGAGGCTAGGCGGGCTGCGATTGTGAGATCGCAGCCCTGGGGTGCCCAAACATATTCCAATGCGATAAAGGAATATAAATGACCAAAGGTGGGAAAAGCGAAGGTGGGGTAACCAGAATCGGGCCGGGCCACGTTTTGTGCCACATAGTTGGCATGGGGAGAAAAGGGGGGAGGCAGCCACAGGCTATGAGGCGGGGAGGGAGGGCCAGGACCCGATCTGCCCCATTGTTGATGGGGTCCCAACTGAGGCGGCATGGAGATGCACCTACCAGACATACGCTGAGCAATAATTTCAAATGGCAAACACATATATTTAGAAATAATTAGATAGTATATAGTGGGCCAAAATGGATCAGCATGGGACCAAGAAGGATATGATGTGTTTGGTTATATACTGATGTAATAGGGACCCGAAGGGTCAGGATAGTCGCTTTGGAATGCAATTGATTGAGGTATATATACAAGCATAGTCATACCTATAATCAAGATGTACAAAAAAGAATACTTATATGAACATATAATGATCTATGGGATACAGCTGTGAAGGTGCCCGAGCGCTCCAAGGTAGCCAAACTGACGCAGCAGCGTGGAACCGGAGTCAAGCAAGAAGGGATACATAATAATGCAATTTGATTAGAGTGTATATACAGCACACAATATGACAATCCTGTGTTTCAAGATATACAAAAAAATATATTTAAATAGACAGACAGTGATCCATAAAAAACAGCTGTGAAGGTGCCCGAGCGCCCCAAAGTAACCAAGCTGATACTGCAGCCTGGACCCAGGGTGCAACAAGAAAGGATACATGGGTAACAATGAGTATATCTGGGTAAATGAACTACTGTAGATATCAAAATAATGGCAAGGGAAGATATGGAATCAGAAGTCCATAAGGTATCAGATAATTATAAGAAGGATTTAAAACTTATATACTCGTTCAAACCTGGATATTTAACGGCATTGAGGTTATGTATCCATTTAGTTTCAAGTTGCAGGAGTTTCTCATCGATGCCACCTCCTCTCACATGTGTCTCGACATGTTCAAGTGCCGAAAAACATATGTGTTGAGGATCATAGTTATGTGCTAGACCAAGATGTCTATTAATGGCTGTAGTAGCGATACGCTTTAAAGTGGGTTTAATATGGTCACGTATTCGTACCTGAAAAGGCCGTTTGGTTTTACCAATGTAAAAACATCCACAAGTGCAAGTGGCAAGATATACAACGCCTATTGTTCTACAATTTACATGGTAAGAGATTTCGTGAAAGGATCCATTGGGTAACAAAGTAACCTTGGAATTTGAAACATATTGACACATGTCACATGACCCGCAAGGGTATGTAC
The DNA here is from genome assembly GCA_028564925.1 of Lithobates sylvaticus. NCBI lineage: Eukaryota > Metazoa > Chordata > Amphibia > Anura > Ranidae > Lithobates > Lithobates sylvaticus. The sequence continues at coordinate 429,762,240 of CM053027.1, forward strand.
CATTGTCAGGACGAGTCTGAGTCGTTAATGGAGCATGATGGCTTCTGGTAAGGCGATCACGGAGTGAAGGGCATCTTTTATACGTTATGTCAGGGCGTAAACCAATAAACTTGCTGACTATAGGGTCAGCGAGTAATAGGGGCCAAAAGTTATTTACAACCTCGCGAATTTGGGTGTGCATTGATGAAAAACGAGTAATAAGTCTGACAGGTTGGGTATTTGTGGAATTTCTGGAGTTGTGAATCAGTTGAAGTCTGTCAAGTTTCTTGACCCTGTTAAATGATCGTTTGAGAAGTGCACGACTGTAACCTCTATTGATTAGTCTGGACTATAATTCGTTGGATGCTTTGTAAAAATCCGCGTCTGAGGTGCAGTTGCGTCTGATAGGTTTTCTAAATAAGGACGTACTGATCCGCCCTAGATTATCAATATTGATAGTAAGGTCAAGAAAGTTGGCAGACCGCTGACTAGATTCAAGAGTGAATTTTAAATTAAAATTGTTAATGCCTAAGGATCCAAAGAATTGATTTAGATCAAAATGTGAGCCTGACCAAAATAATAAAATGTCATCGATATGTCTGAACCAATGTAATATACATGATTTGTGAGTAGGAATTAGTTGCGAAAAAAGGTGTCGTTCCCACCCCCCCAGGTACAGGTTGGCATATGAGGGCGCACATTTGGTCCCCATAGCCACACCCTGCACCTGGAAGAAGTGGGAACCACCAAACATAAAATGATTTTTGGTGAGAATAAATTTGAGAAGATCCAACACAAAATTGGCGTATCTATCAAATTGAGGTCCGCGTTCAAGGAGGAGGTCACGAATGACATCTATCATGCGGGATGCAATTATAAAGACATTCAATGTCCAAGGTCACAAGCCATGTGTTTGGAGGTAAAATCATATTTTGCAATAGCTTTAGGAGATGAAGTGTATCCCTGACATATGATGGTAAGCATAAAACGTGAGGTGAGAGATATTTATCCACAAGAGCACTCGCGTTTTCAGTTAAACAGTGACAGCCGGACACAATGGGGCGTCCGGGGGGATTGATGGTTGATTTGTGAATTTTTGGTAAAGCATAAAAAGTAGGTATGGTAGGTTCATTAATCTTCAAAGAATTCCAAGTATTGAGGTCAATAACAGCCGCCTGATAGGCATGAAAAATTAATTGATCATATTGATGGGAGAAGTTCTTTATGAGTGACAGAGCAATGGGACGGTACCGTTCTCGATTATCAAGGATATTGTGGCACATAATTTCGTAAGCCTTAATGTCCATAACCACAACATTGCCGCCTTTGTCAGCGGGTTTGATTACAATATCAGGATGGGTTTGGAGGGATTTTAAAGCCCGCAAACTCTCCTGTGAAAGATTAGATTGACCAAAGGAGGTGTATTGGAGATTTTTAATTGCGAGACAGATTTGTTGAACAAAGGCAGAAATGTTGGGGTTGGTGGATAATGCTGGAAAATTCTTAAGCCCCATACACACGGTCGGACTTTTTCATCAATTTGGTCCGATCGGACAAGGTTGTTGAAAAATCAGACCGTGTGTATGCACCATCGGACAGTGTTCGTCGGTTTGTCCGTCGGACAAAGTCTTATCTCCTGCTGGAAAGATTTCCCGTCAACCCGGTCCGATCACACCAAATCCGAGCGTGTGTACGCTTGTCCGACGGACAAAGTGCTACGCATGCTCAGAAGAAATTCTGTGACGGAAGCGCTCGGTCAGGTAAAACTACCTTTCCTAATCGACACAGCACATTCGTCACGCTGCAATGTTAAAATGTCTTTAATGCAGCGCATTCTCTTTTTCTTTACAATGCAACAAGAATGACATCTTTTAGCTGCTCCTATTCACCCGCACTTCTCACAAACTTACTTCTTTATTACTTTGCACCATTTATACACTACATGTTTATTTTTACTCAGATCGTAATACAATCTTTCTTATTTTTTTACCCAGATTTTTTTTTTTGGGGGGAATACATATTTGAAGGAGGTTTTTTTTTTTTTTGGAGGGGGTTTGTATGTCTCAACTTAGCAAAACCACATTATTAACATTTGTATTTCTTGCTTACATTTACTAGGAGTTTGTTGGTTGTTGGTGCCCCTTGTTAATTCTAGGATTAGTGAAATGTACCTGCCTACTCAAAGTAAAACTGTCATTGTAGAAAAGTAAAACACAATAGTCAATGATTATTTCAAAGCAAAAAAACCTTTATTTAGGTCTCAGCAACAGACCAAAGAGGAACGCAGCCATGGTGAAACTTGGGGAATTTGCAAAGCCTTGGACACCCATGGCAACCATCATTTTACAGACTTAAACAATTGGGGGCATGAAGACTACCTATCTAAATAATAAGGGAGCGCAATCTGGTCCTGAAGTCCAAAACATCCGGAACTGCAGCAGATGCCATCTAGGTCCCCAGGCTCTGGTACTACGAGAGGCTCCATCTTCTCTCAGACCAGACTGAGTCCAGGTTGTCACTCTCTTGTCTTCCTTGTACGCTTCCTTCCACGCCGTGGTGCTGGTGCTGGTGGGGTGGCAGAAGGAGGAGGAGGAGGCGGAGCAAGGTCACTCTCGCAAACATGTGTGAGGGGAGTCATCTCCCCAGCCATCCCCTCATTTAGTATTTTGAGGATGACCTCCTCACACATGCTGCGTTGCCCCGCCTCCATACCCGTAAATTTACTTGTAACCAAGGAGGCAAAGGCCTCCTCGTAGGTGGGTGTGGCATAGAGGGAGGCTGAGGCATCTTTTATCAGCTGGAGCGCTGACTCTCCCACCTCCCCCATGTTTTTCGCCCTTCTGTAGGGAAGGCGGAGGGGAGAGACTTGGGAGACAGTCAGGCTCCAACGCCTACCCCCCTGTTGGCTGCCACTACCCCCTGCCTCCTCCTGACTGCCACCTTCCACAGCCACCTCCTGGCTGAGGTCTTCCTGTGTCTGAAAAAGGGACATAGTTTCAGTTATTTGTTCATCAAACACACACAATTCTCATCTAGTGACTGTTGCAAAATGTTTTCAAATACAAAACCATACAATTCTCAGCCCTGCAGTTTAGATTCTTCCCAAAAATGTCTCCCACACCACTGTCTGTTGATATGTCAATCACGTTAGGAAATAAGCAATTGGGGATCCTGAATTAACTGAACATCATTCATTATTCAACAAACTGGTTCCAAAACTACTATACCTGGAACAAGCTGGGCACCTGCACATATTCCTGACTGGAAGGCCCAGGTTGGTCCTCGGAAGCCTCATCAGGGGTGGCGTGCGTGGAAGGACGCGTGCAAGGAAGAGTCGAGAGTGACTTCCTGACAGTAGCCTGGTCTTTGAGAAAGTGGAGCCTGTCATAGTACCAGAGCGTGGGGACATGGACATCAGCTGCTGCAGCTCCAGATGCTAGGGACTTCAGGACCTTATTGCGCTCCCGGAAATAGGTAGTCTTCATGTTGTTTATCTTCACTTTTAAGTTTGCGACGGTTGCCATGGGCAGGGTAGGCTTTACAAATGCCACCAGTTTCAGCAGGGCTGCGTACCTCTTTGGTCTGTTGCTATAATCCCTGTGTTTTGCCTGCCATAAGAGGGGGAATTGCCGGTATTTATCAATGAAGTGTGGGAGAAAGCTCACGTTGTAGAACGCCTCCATCACCTCTGCAAGACACAACGCCACACAAAACAATATCAATAATGTCAGCCTAAACTCTCCTAATCTTCTCCATAAAGAAGCCTCAAGTTATAATCAGTCTAGGCTAGTTATGTACCAACGTCAAATTGTACCTTCGTTTGTAGCGATCGTCTTGTGCGTGAGCTTTCTCTCCCCTCGTCTCCCAGATCGTGGCTACGACACAGGCGTGTGACGTTTTATATACAGTGCGCATGCGTCAAACTCCGCCCGCCCCTGACGATCTTTCTCGTCTATTCCCCACCCCTTCTCTTTACGGCGCAGTGGGGAGAGCACATGGCGGGGACACAGCAGGTGCGCCACAAATATCCCACCAACGAGGAGGAGGACGAGGAAAGTCCGGAGGCAGAAACGTCCCGATCCCGGAACCTGAAATTCAAGGCCTCCAATATGTCATTTGGAGAAATGTTGGAGATGGTGGACATATTAAAGAGGAGCGACTATGATGGGAAGTATGGGCCTTACCTCAACCCCAATGTCCGCAAGGCCAAGATCATGTCTAAAGTTGTGAGAAGGCTGTACAATCATTTTGGGGTACAACGATCCAAGGAGCAACTGAGGAAACGCTGGTCAGACCTGAAACTGAGGGAGGCCGATCAGTACAGAAAGATCAAGAGAATTCTTCAAAAAAGTAAGTAGTTGTGTTTTGTGTTTGATTTCTTGCTTGCATACTGCTCCATGTGGTTTGATTTTTCCAAAGTTGTACATTCCAAAATGGCCACTTTCATGTTCGTCTGTGCATTCGATCGTACTCAGCCTCGATCTTTCTGCCACTGTCATGGTCGTGTGTGTGTCCATTCGATCGTACGCAACCTCGATCGTGCGGCCACTTATAATACGATGTTTGGTGTTTTTTTTGGGGGAAAGGAAGTTTGTTCTCCCTAGAAATGTCATCCAGAATGTAAAGCCAATTTATTCAATGTAAAGGAGAGGTCACCCAGTAGCTGTTTACCCATCTGGACTCGAGAGCACTAGTGCTGGGACACCCAAACCCCCTTTTTATTAGCCTTTTCCACACATGTGCTCCAGTGGATACTAGAGGGGGGTCTCCATCACACAAACTTCTACCAAAAAGCTAGTCAGTTTAGCACCTTTACAAAGTGACTACATTCATGTAGTTGACATTTGTAACTGGCCAAACTAAAATAGTGTCCGTCACTTTCAAGCAATGTTTGTCATTTCCTATTTCTGCCCTCAATAGTTTGTGTTGCTAAATCTTCCTTTTGGACATTCTCATAGGGGAGCGAAAACTTGGGCCGTCTGAGGAAACCCCCAAACCAACACCTCCCAAAAAAGGGGAAAGAGCAGAAGCAGAGGAGGAGGAGGAGGAGGAAGGAGAGATCATCGAACTTGGAGAAATTGTCACCACAACAGGTGAGTGTGGGAGAACACAGCTACTGGTAAGCTAATCCATGTATGGCTGCCTCATTTCCAACACCCCATTTTTGTTTGTTTGTGGTTTTTAGGTGACGTGGATGTTGTGGAAGAAAAATCGCACTTTACCACAGAGAGTGCCCACGTACTCATCGGAGAGATAATGGTCTGCAATCGAGATCTAGATTACATAAAGCAAAACATCAATGATGTTCAACAAAAATTGAAGAACATCATTGATGTTTTAGGAAAAATATGAAAACGCACCAAGTAATTAACACACATTTGTGCCTGCTTCTGCACACATTTGCAACTTAAAAACTGTCTGAAATTTGGAACATGCACACATTGTGTCCACATGTGCTAGCTCCCACCATGGTGGATGAATGGCAACGTTTTTTTGGGGGTGCAAACACTTTACGAACTACGAAAGTGGTTGTGGTGAAGGGGTTGCACCCCCAAAAAACGTCCATTCATCCCCATGATGGAAAATGGCACTTTTGAAGCTTCTAGGCATGTGTTTTCCCATCTAATGACCATTTTCAGACCCAAATTGTGTGCATGTTCCAAATTTCCACTTTTCGGGGGTGACCCCCCCATGTGATGAAGGCAAGATCAAACACACTTTGAACATATAGTCATGTCTGATCTTGTCTTCACTTTACAAAGTTGAACTTTCCTACTTCATAGGTTCTGCTTAGCTCCATGCCTGGTTTTACCAATTGCGTAATCTTTGTAAATAATGTTGTAAATAACCAAGATGTTGTCAGTTTTGGCGTGAAGATTGTAAACGCACTTGTGAATGTTTTCCAAGTAAACTTTTTTATTTTTCAAAATGTGTGGCTTCCTTATTTAAATAAAACAATGCATTATGTATGTAAAATGTAAAGGATATGGGGGGCAATGGGTGTTATTTACTAAAGGCAAATCCACTTTGCACTGCAATTTCCTTTCCCAGGGAACTTTTTCAATGCACTTGTAGAGCATAGCGGATTTGACTTATGTAAATGACACCCACAGTGCTTTGTACGAAAACACGGAGCACAGCATTTTGGAGAATACACACATGTCAGACCTGGTGCTGAAAAGGAGTATTTTGGGTGTCAGTTATGCAGGACAAACCTTCTCTAGACCAAAGATTAGGTAGCAAACACACATGAGAATAATCTTTTTGGGAAGAAGAGACTGTTACCTCCTTTTGCCCAGAAAGTGCATTACCACTGTCGAAGGCAAAGGGAAAAAATGACAAAGTAAAATAAGCTAAAAAGAAGACTGAAAAGACAAGAAATCAGAGGTTGGTTAAAATATCAGATTTATTAAAAAATGCCTCTCACACATCGTCAGGCAGAGCAATGGCCCCCCTACCCACAAAGTATTCCATATATTGGTCCCGGACCACGCGGGCATTGAGAGGGGGCAAGCCTGGACGTGCCACTCGAAGGGCTGTGAGGTCCGCATTTGGAGGGCCCTCCACATCTGGGCCAATGGGCACCACATAGTTCCTGTTATGTCTTTTGAGGAAGTTGTGCAATATGCAACAGGCAAGAACTATGTGGTTCAGTTTGTATTCCGCCAAGTTAAATGCCGTCAGGAACAGGCGGAAGCGGCTGGCCAGGATGCCAAAAGCGTTCTCCACCACTCTTCTGGCTCTGGACAGCCTGTAGTTGAAGACCCTCTGGTCCGGGGTGAGGGTCCTCATCGGGAACGGCCTCATCACATGGGGAGTCAGCGCAAACGCTTCATCTGCGACAAAGACGAAGGGGAGTCCTTCGGCATTCTCCTCTGGAGGTGGCAAGCACAGACTGCCACTTTGGAGACGCCAGTAGAACTCCGTGTGCGTAATGGCCCCACCATCCGATATCCGGCCGTTCATCCCCACGTCCACATACATAAACTCGTATGTTGCTGACACCACCGCCAACATCACTACACTATTAAACCCTTTATAATTATAATAGTAGGACCCCGAGTTGGGCGGTGGGACGATGCGGACGTGTTTCCCATCAATTGCCCCTCCGCAGTTAGGAAAGTCCCAACGGCTGGCAAAGTGGGAGGCCACAGTCTGCCATTCCTGTGGCGTGGAAGGGAACTGTGGAGTGAAACAAGAAAAAAAAATTAGTCACTTTGCACCTAAACATTGCAAGCAGATTAGACAATCAACATCTTGGAACAAGAGCATTGTATAAAATTGGAGGCTGGAAAGTATTTACACAGAAAAGTAGAGGCTGCCCTTCACAGATTACTCACCCCCCCATCAATCCCCCCACTTCTGATGGGACATTGGCAATAACTATGGTTTGGGGGGGGGGGGGTGGTGGACAGGTAACCCTCTGCACTTCATTGATTGGCAAATGGCTCAATAATGTGGCCTAGTTTGGCCAGACCCTCTGTACTTAACACTATTGGCAGGCCACAGGAAAGATCAAATAACATTTCCCCCCCCCCCCAAAAAAGGCAGGCACAGTGTGACATTATAAAATTAACAAGCAAGCTAATAGGAGGGAAAGAAGACAAAAAAATAGGAAATGGAATGTATGGAGGCAGTCCCTTGCACTACATGCTTTGCTGAATTCATCCCTAAAGATGCGCACTATAAAGAGGTAGGTATATAGTGTGTATGGACCTTGGGAAAGCCAGCAGATAAAGGATTGGTACCATCTGACAGAGCAGTTGGGGGAGGGGGTTCCTAATGAGTTTGCCCCCCCCCCCCCCACCAAAAGAACAAAAAAAGGGGGCTCTACATGAAGTAAACCACACAGCAAACATTTGTGCATATTTTAGGGGGTGTTTTGGGGCAAACAATACTATGCAGCAGACAAAAGACATTGCTTAAGTGAGTAGGCCATAGGTGTCTATTGGGGCAGAAGAGCATGCTGGTGAGGTAAGTGAAGGGAAAAATGCATGAAGGAGAAAAGGGGGACAGCATATTAGAACATATTGCAATCATGGTAATTAGGGAAGGAGGTCAAAAATACAAGTCATTAGCAAACAGAGCATACATAGAAGGGAATAGTAAAGTATAAATGTTACCTTAATATAGTCCTCCTGCAGGACCTGAATGATGGCAGAACAGGTCTCTGGAATAATGATTCCCAGGGCCTGGGGAGAGATACCTGAAGAGAACTTCAAATCCTGAAGACTTCTCCCTGTCGCCAAGTACCTCAACGTGGCAACAAGCCTCTGCTCCGGAGTAATGGCTTGTCTCATGCAGGTATCCTGCCGGCTGATAAAGGGGGTCAGCAAAGCCAAAAGACGGTGAAAATCGGGGTCCGTCATCCTGAGAAAGTTCCTGAAATCATCAGGATTATTCTCCCGGATCTCACGAAGCAAAGGCATGTGCGAGAACTGGTCACGCTGAAGCAACCAATTCTTGGTCCACATACTCCTCGTCACTCTGTTCATGGACGGGTCTTGGGTCAAAGCTAAAAGCCCGACACCAATTCCGCGTACAGCACGAACTCGGCGACGAGTACGCACGGGAAACATCGCTCAGAAGGTCACAAAAGGTCGGCTGGTCAGAACGGACAAACAGAAAGCACCGATAAACAGCAAGGCCTGAAAGAACGAAGTGAATACCAGCAACGAGCAGACAATAAGCAGTGCAAATCAA